>JACXGJ010007227.1:0-31248 GCA_016801105.1 Esox niger | reverse complement strand
GGGCTGCAGTTGAACATGTGGATGGGGTTGCAGTTGAACCTGTTGTCAAACCTGTGGGTGAGGTTGCAGTTCAACCTGTAGCTAAACCTGTGGGTGGCATTTCAGTTGAACCTGTAGCTAAACCTGTGGTTAGAGTTGCAGTTGAACCTGTGGGTGAGGTTGCAGTTGAACCTGTTGTTAAACCTGTGGGTGAGGTTGCAGTTGAAACTGTAGCTAAACCGGTGGGTGAGGTTATAGTTCAACCTGTTGTTAAACCTGTGGGTAGGGCTGCAATTGAACCTGTTGTTAAACTTGTGGGTAAGGTTGCAGTTCAACCTGTAGCCAAACCTGTGGGTGGCATTGTAGCTGAACCTGTAGCTAAACTTGTGGGTGGGGCGGTAGTTGAACCTGTAGTTAAACCTGTGGGTAGGGCTGCAGTTCAACCTGTTATATCTGTGAGTGAGTTTGCAGTTGAACCTGTTGTCAAACCTGTGGGTGGGGTTGCAGTGGAACCTGTAGTTCAACTGGTGGGTGAGATTGCAGTTCAACCTGTAGCTAAACCGGTGGGTGAGGTTACAGTTCAACCTGTAACCAAACCTGTGGCTGGGGTTGTAATTGAGCCTATTGCTAAACCTGTGGGTGGGGTTGCAATTGAACATGTAGCTAAACCAATGGGTGGGTTTGCAGTTGAACCTGTAGCTAACCCGGTGGGTGAGGTTGCAGTTCAACATGTAGCCAAACCTGTGGGTGGCATTGTAGTTGAACCTGTAGATAAACCTGTGGGTGGGGTTGTAGTTGAACCTGTAGCTAAACCTGTGGGTGGGGTTGTAGTTGAACCTGTAGCTAAACCTGTGGGTATAGTTGCAGTTGAACCTGTGGGTGAGGTTGCAGTTGAACCCGTTGTTAAACCTGTGGGTGAGGTTATAGTTCAACCTGTAGCCAGACCTGTGGGTAGGGCTGCAATTGAACCTGTATTTAAACCTGTGGATGAGGTTGCAGTTGAACCTGTTGTCAAACCTGCGGGTGGGGTTGCAGTTGAATCTGTAGCTAAATCGGTGGGTGAGGTTACAGTTCAACCTGTAGGTAAACCTGTAGGTGGGGTTGTAGTTGAAACTATAGCTAAACCTGTGGGTGGGGTTGCAGTTGAACTTTTTGTCAAACCTGTGGGTGCGGTTGCAATTGAACCTGTAGCTAAACCAATGGGTGAGGTTACAGTTCAACCTGTAGCTAAACCTGTGGGTGGGGTTGTAGTTGAACCTGTGGCTAAACATGTGGGTGAGGTTACAGTTCAACCTGTAGCTAAACCTGTTGAGAAAACAAGTGTTGCCATTGCAAAGGAGGCAACAGTTGAATTGCCTGCATTATTGCAATCTGTTGAAGTTGCACAGAAATCATCAGCTGCTATTGAACTTGAGGAGGCATTAGACATGGAGCCTGTGAAGCCACCTGCTGATACGTTTTTGGCAGAGAATGATGTAATGGCCCCAGCAACTGAACCAACACCTTATCAGGCCCCATGTCCCTCACTGTGAGTCAGCCAAGTAGTCCTCATTGTTATCTATTGTAAGATGTTTTGTAGACAATCAAACACACATACAAGTGCCTACATGCATCCACAGACACCAGTATAATTTGTCAATGTCAATTTGTTTGTCTACTGTTTCAGCATTCAACCACAGAAGGATGCTGACCAACAGCATCATCAGATAGTACATGAATTTCGTCACACCAAGTAAGTGTTATTATTCTTTTCAGAATATGGTCGACTTTAAAGGTACGCAATTTATGGAAGAATAATACAGGTCAATTACACCAGTAATAACACCAGCATAATAATCCACATATACAAGATATAAATCTCTCCATTTATTTAGAGCTGTCAAACCATGAAATGTTTTTATAGTAAAACTGCTGGATTTTCTGAATATTCGGAATTTGTTGACGACTGGTACTTATTTTGCCAGTTGAAAACCAACACGTCTGTTTTAACCATGCCAAAGATGACAGTGTATTTTCTATTCTTGAAAGATATCTTTCGAGCATAATAAATATTGATGAATTTCCCCTCTTCACTGCAGGGATGGCAATGCCATTTGTTCATACTGTAACAAGTCAATTGTCGAAAATGTCATGATCACAGTCAGTGACCCACCAATTTACAGTCACCTAGACTGTTTTAAGGTAGAGCAACACATACCAACACAAACAGAATATCTCATTCTGTTTCTTATTTTCTTAAGCATTTTGAAAGACATTGGTGCTTTAGAAATGAAGTTAGATTGATTACTGAGCACAATATTGGCCTTTTTTCCAGTGTGGGGTATGCAGCAAACCCTTAGGGGATATGATGACCGCAATGTTTCATCGTGGGAGAAGGATACACTGTCAATACTGTTTTACAACAAATTAGTAGGCCCTAGGACTTCTCATCACCGTCACAACGACCGCATGTAAATATCCTCTCTTGAACCAGGTCAACAAAACCATAATCACAGATTACTGGAAAGTCTGAAGGTTTTCGTGAGATTATATTTACAATTACATTATAATCCGCAGTCTGATATTTTCTTAATATTGAATGTACTTCTTTAGGAATGTAATGTAGAACATTTTAGGTAAAATTTTTTTAGCAATAAGGCATGTACAGCATCTGTAATGATACAAATTTTTAAGTGATTTATGACAGTTTCTATTGTTTGTATTAACACATTTTAACTGTGAATTAACTACACGTTGTAGTTTTCCCACATTGTTACACTTTAGACTTTTGTTGTACAGGTTAACATTTGCATGGAGATTAAATGAAGCACAAAATTTAAATACCTTGGGTTTAAAATGGCTTTAATTATGTTAAATTGTAACACAGAATCATATAAGCAACCCAATTCAGTAAATAGCAGAGTAGGCAAATCACCATCAAAACAACTGCTTTCCAAAAATTTGAAAAGGAAAGTTTGGAGTGAGGAACAGAAGCGTTCAAATTGCAGTGGTTTCTTAATTTTTACGCTTTGCATTACTCCAGACTGAAGTTAAACTCAGTACAGATATAGGGTGGTGATTCGACCAAATCAGATTTTTTTGCGTTTTCTTTCAGATCTATCTCAAAATAATTTTAGGATTACATATTTGTCAGTAATTGGTTCATTGTAAACAAATAATAGAATGTCAATAAACAAAGTCCCAAACTATTGGCACAGAGAGGAGCAAAGTCATCTGCAGAGTGAGAAGATGGCGGGAATGGAGGGGGGGTGAGGAGAGAGGAGAAGATGGCCAAGAGATTCTGGAGTTGGGAGAAAGTACACATTTCATGTAATAGAAAATGCCTTTGGAAAGGAAGAGAGCATAAAGAAGAGGCAGTGAAAGGATGACTTGTTTGAGTTGGTACATCAGAGGGGATAGTTTGTTTTAAATACAGAGGAATGCGTACATTTGTCCGCAAAGATTGGAAATGTGAGATCTTCTGAACAACAGGGGTTTTGCATCTGTCCTTGGACTCTCTATGAGTCTTCAATCCACCACCAGGCTGCGCATGATATCTAACAGCCAGCAGAGTTCTTCTCTTTGCCTGGCAGAGGAATACATGGAAGGGCTGATGGCACAAAACCATGTGTGGTCTGTCAGATTGAGAACACAGTGGACAGATTGCTTTGAGTTGACAGTGCAATGTTCAGCACAGTATAACCGCTCTTTGTGAAATAGAAAGAAATCACTCATTATAAATTGCACAAGAAAAAGACAGTCAGTGCTGTGTATTGCTCTGCTTGCTCTCATTATAGAATAAACATTTTCTCATTTTGGGCACATGACTAAATGCTTCAACTTCCTCTTCAGACACACAGTATGCAGTCTACATTTCATTGCCAACTGGAGTGTTGCTATTCCTGTTGTTATCAAACTTCACATATTTGCCTTTTATTAGTGATATTTTGGTTGGTGACTTTTACTTTTTATTTACGGGATCTTTGCATTTACTCACTAGGGTACTTTTCACAGCAGATATTTCTCCTGGCACTGAGAGAGAGATATAGAGTGGGGGAAATGGAGAGTACTAAGAAAAAGAGGGAGATGGGGAAGGAAAGGTATTGAGGTTCCATTATTCCAAGGCAGAAGACAAAAGCACAGCCAGAGATGAGCTGCTGAATTCACCCTCCAGACCGCTGGGAGTCTGTTTCAAGTTCACCCCCCACACCACTGGGAGTCTGTTTCAGGTTCACCCCCCAGACCGCTGGGAGTCTGTTTCAGGTTCCCCCCCAGACTGCTGGGATTCTGTTTCAGGTTCACCCCCCCAGACCGCTGGGAGTCTGTTTCAGGTTCCCCCCCAAGACCGCTGGGATTCTGTTTCAGGTTCACCCCCCAGACTGCTGGGAGTCTGTTTCAGGTACAAACTCAACCAAGGCAATCTGTTTCCAACACATGCATAAACATCCAGAAAATACAGAAAACATTGTGTTTCTCTCATGTTAACTGGATTGTCTACATGCAACACAAACCATTAATCCTGATTTTTAAATTAGTATCTTCAGTGTCTGTTCTTCTGGAAACAATAAGACTTTAACAGGATCCCTACATCCTCCTCTGTCGTCAGATATTGTGACCTGTATTCTATCCGAGTTCAATGTGAACTGAGTAAAATATGGTTGGTTAGACAAGGCTTTGACTAGACTCCACATCTACTCTCAGAGCTACAGTTTGACATGATATTCCTCAGCGCTAGACTCCCTGGTCTCTCATTGATGCCAAGTCACCACCACCATCTAGTGTTATAGAGAGGGTACTGCAACAACCCTGATGTCAATAGATGTTGTCAATGACAGCGAAGAGACCTTTACATGTAATATTTCCTTTGTTTTAATAAAATCACCAGTATGCATATCCACAGTTATGTATTTTTGTGAACAACCTGAATTTTAATCATTGTTTCGAGTGAATGATTCACAACCTTTTAGGTAGTGTGATGAATGTCTCGTGCTATTTGCCACGTTAGTCTACATGCAAATCAATGTCTTTCCAAGAAAGGTTTAATTACACTGTATTTTTAGGAAGGTACAGTGCTCTTGGAAAGTATTCAGACTCATTCACATTCATTGCCAAAACCCTCCAAATTAATGTGTTCTTTTAGATTGTTCTTGATGTTGTCTGGACTCCATCAGTTGCAAATACAGTTGAAAGGGCATAAACCACCCTAACAGTAACAACTTGAAAGTTTCCTGGATTATGGTGGGCTACATATCTATAAAATGGAAGGAGTTTACAACCAAAAATACCTTTCCTAGAGTTACTTGTCTGACCAGAAGGGCCTCGGTCAGGGAGGTGACCAAGGGAGATGACCAAGGGAGAGGACCAAGAACCCAATGGACACTCTAAAAGAGCTTCGAGTTTCTCTATCAGAAGGAAAACCATCTCTGCAGCACTCTGTGAATCAAGTCTGAATTTCTTGTCATTATGGGATATTGTGCGTAGATTGATTGCTGAATAAATCAATCTTATTAATCAGAAATCCATAACAAAACAATACACAGAATGCAGAGAAAGTGAAGGGGTCTGAATGTTTTCCTATACTGCCCTTTGTCGTACAAACCATGTGCCTTCCCACCTGTCCATGCATATGAGTTGCAAAACCGAGTAAAAACAGGTTGAGAGCAGATCAGTATCTAATGTGCCAAGCATGTCATTATACAGTGGTGTTTCGTTCCTGTCTATTTTGTATGCATTGAGGTGGATACAATTCTACACATTCCTATCAAAAGCCCCAGGATAAAGGGGGCAGAGATAACAGACAAGGGAGATTATATTGGTTGTCCTTCAATGGTTGAGAATGAATAAGGGGTTGTAGAGTGTGGGTAGAGGAGAGTTTCAAGGCAGCAGGGACACAATCATGTCATATATAATCTGCAATGTATGTTCAATTACAAAATGTGTTCATTTTGGTTTGAACTGAATCATGTTGACTAGCCAACTATTAAAGCCTAGCTATAAGGACACCCAGAAAACCCACAGATTATCAACTTATTCATGTTTGATCAGTTTAATGGACAACCTACATTGCTCCATCAGGTGTTTGGATTCAGTTTAGAAAAATAACAAACATATAGTCTTAAAATGTTCACAACCAGAAGAGGACGGGCCAGCCCTCAGAGCCTGATTCCACTCAACATTTCTTGTTTGATTGGTTGACAATGATCTTAAACGTAAATTAAGATCCAAAATGTAAGCAAGTTTTATCAGTAGTAATGCATTTTACATTATAGTAATGTTTTAAACAGGATAGGTAACTAGAAGTTTAAATTGCTCAGCTGCACATTGTGTTTCTCTTCTGAAAGCAGGAATGTCATGCTTTATTATCAATTTACTAAGAAACGCAGTTGCAGCAATTTCTGGAATCTTTGCATCTCCAGGAATGAAGCAATAAACATGAGTACGACTAATAAACTGAAAATGACAGTGACATGTCCTCCCTCCCCCTGGTGGCCATGCCAGCATCCTGGGACAGCATAAGGTTACGATTGGAGCTGAAGAGTGAAGTGTGTAGGTGTGTTTGGGGAGGGCTGGGTGGGTGGGTGCAACATTTCTCTGTTGAGTGAAGCTGTTTGTGTTCAGCCCTGAGCATGCCATCTGTGTTGTGTGATAGGAGATCCAGGGGAGGATCTGTTGCAGACCCAGATCAGGTACCACAGCACTGCTTGCTTCCACAGTACTGAAATCAATAGGTGAGTTCGGTCTGCCTTTGATCCATTAGATACTCATCTGGAGCAAGTGAGTATGTTGCTAATTCTAACACGAGAGCTTGTAGAAAATGTACTGATGCAATTTCCTGCTTTGACCCAGTTTTCTGTGGCAGGAGAATAATTGGTAAACAATGGGAAAGGGTGATTGGATTATAAATACCAAACATTTTAATAGGTGTCAATATATTTTTGTTATGGTGAATCAAGCGTATTACACATTAATCCTTACACTTACATATATACTAACATTTTGCTTTTCCTGTTGGGAAGGAACATTTGTGAAACTGTAGAATGATCAAACAAGTTTCCTCACAACTGATGCACTTCTATGGGCCAATCAGAAAACGTTGTAAATGTAAGATATATTTGAGAAGACATACTGCCATTCACCCACGATGCAGCCAGATTTCACGTGGGTTACTAAGACTTCGTCTGATATATTTTAACCGTCTAATATATTATAGATCTCTCTGTTAGGTTGTGATATTTTCAACTAGTCTATATGAGCCACAATACAATTTTCACTACTGGTACAAATCCTTTTAGCATGACCGGCAAGGTATTTTTTTTTCATCCTGCTCTGTTCATTGCCGGTTTTGTATGTGTTTTAGCCTTTATTTAATTTTTTTATTTATAATTTTTTTACACCGGACAGAATTAGAAAAATCTTTCACTGTGAGGAGTTTCTTTGAGTATTTCTATAGCATATTTCTTTATTTTTATATGGTGACACTTTGCTGTCTGTAGAATTTCACTTACCTTGGAACAAGCAGCTTGATTCTATCATGTCTTCCGGCTGAGTCGTGTTTTCTGTTGGGCTGACATTGTCCTCAATCATTCAAGCAATAGAGATCGGTTTGTCAAAATGTTTTGTTCAGATAGACCAACCTTCCTATAAGTGAATAGTCATCCCAGCTGTAGGACCTATGAATGCAGGTGGGACTTTAGCGTAGCCTACTCAAGAGGTCATCAACGCACTGACTGATTGGTGGTGGGTTCTGTCCTTAATAGGGATATAGCTTCGAGTCAGGCTCAGACTCACTGCCAAAACTACTAACTGTTATGTTCCTGTAGATCACTTTAATGAACGGCTATGTGCTTTAGTTCACACAACAGTACCAAAGACATTGCCATCTCCTTGGAATTTCCCACCGTTTGGAAACAAGTTTAGTAAGCATTATGTATTGTCTGTGGCATCACAGATGCCTGTAATGTTTGTCCAGTCATGCAGCAACCTACACATCCAATCTGCACGTACTGTATAATGCCTTTCCAGTCAGTCCTGGAATGCAGTAACACTGGTTGTTCTGACATGCAGGCCAATGCACTCTGTGATGCTGACTGATGTATCACAGTGCTAGATCAGGGGTCATATTTATTTTTGACAAAAAGTGTCTTCTGATGTGAGCATATCCTGTGAATAATTGTAATTTATATAGTACATATTTCTTACATAAAACCTGGAGAAAACATCATTTTGGAAAATCTTTTTAAAAAAAGCTCTTGTGCTTAATTTTCAAAAGATATCCTTCCCCCAAGCCTCTGTGTAATGTTAACCTAGTATTCTGTCCATGTTGTTTTAATAGGTTGTTCAAGTGAAATAATAACTTGCACCATGACCACCAAAGGTTTGTTGACCTCCTATAATCTAATTCCACAACAATAATGGTCTTGTTTCAGTGCATTAAAGTACAGTGCATGTTTGTGTTGGTGTGTTTGTGTCTGTTGTAGAAATAAACAGAGCGCAGGTGGTTCAGACCATGAAGGTGCGAAAACCATTAAAGGGAGATGGCAGCTGGATCCGTAAAGGGACAGATCCAGATATAAAACCGGACACACCACGGTAACCTAGCCCAAAAAAAGACATTATGTTTTAGGATACCTCTGTGTAATACATTCATGATTTCTGTAGCATTTATTTTATAGTGAATAAGGTACAGTTGTGCTCATAAGTTTGCATACCCTGGCAGACATTATGAAAATGCAGCACTGATTTTGAATATATGACTGATCATGCAAAAAACTATCTTTTATTTAAGGATAGTGATCATATGAAGCCATTTATTATCACATTGTTGCTTGACTCCGTTTTTAATCACAATGATAACAAAAATCACCCATATGGCCCTAATCAAAGGCCCACACAAGGTGACACACACAGTTGAAAATGGCAATTAAAGGTACAGTTCCCACACCTGTGGCTTTTTAAATTGTGTCTGTGTATAAATAGTCAACAAGTTTGTTAGCTCTCACGTGGATGCACTTGTGCAGGCTAGATACTGAGCCAAGGGGAGCAGAAAAGAACTGTCAAAAGATTTGTGTAACAAGGTAATGGAACTTTATAAAGAAGGATAAGGATATTAAAAGATATCCAAAGACTTGCAAATGCCAATCAGTGCTGTTCAATCACTTATTAAGAAGTGAAACATTTGGGGATCTCTTGATACCAAGCAAAGGTCAAATAGACCAAGAAAGACTTAAGCCAAAACTGCCCGAAGAATTGTTCAGGATACAAAGAAAACCCTAACCTCAGGAGAAATACAGGCTGCTCTGGAAAAAGACGGTGTGGTTGTTACAAGAAACACTATGAGACGATACTTGAACAAAAATTAGCTGCATAGTCGATTTGCTAGAAAGAAGCCTTCACTGCGCCAATGCAACAAAAAGTCTGGCTACAATATGCCTGACAACTCCTCACAGCTTGGGCACACTGTAGTTTGACGAGACCAAAATAGAGGTTTATGGTCACAACCATAGGCGTTATATTTGGAGGGGGGTCAACAAGGCCTATAGTGAACAGAATACCATCCCCTCTTGTGAAGCATGGTGGTGGCTCATTTATGTTTTGGGGGGATGAGCTCTAAAGGCACGGGAATCTTTTATTTATGGCAAGCTGATTGCAGCATGTTATCAGAAAATACTGGCAGAAATGTTGCATTCTTCTGTTTGAAAGCTCTTGGACTTTCCAGCACGACAATGACCCTAAGCACAAGGCCATGTTGACCCTCCAGTGGTTGCAGCAGAAAAAGGTGAAGGTTCTTTAGGGGCCATCGCAGTCTCCTGACCTTCATATTATCTAGCCACTCTGGGGAGATCTCAAACATGCAGTTCATGCAAGACGACCAAAGACTTTGCATGACTTGGAAGCGTTTTGTCAAGACAAATGGGCAGCTATACCACCTGCAAGAATTCAGGGCCTCACAACGATTACAAAGGACTGCACACTGTAATTAATGCTAAAGGGGGCACTACCCAGTATTAAGAATGAAAGGTATGCAGACTTTTGAATAGGGGTCAATTCATTTTTGTTTTTGTTGCCATGTTTAAGTTTATGATTTTGCCATTCTTTTATGATCTACAGTTGAATGTGAATCCTATAAGAAATAAATGACATGTTTTGTCTGTTCACTCGTGTTTTCTTTACAAATGGCACATATATTACCAGTTCTCCAAGAGTATGCAAACTTTTGAGCACAACTGTAAATACAGGTCAATTACGCCAATAATAATACCAGCATAGTAATCCCATCACCAACTTCAGGGCAGGATCCAATCATTTATAACATATTGCACAGATTTGATTTGTAAAGTAACATAAAAAGCACATAAACATATTTAAAATATTTGCATTTACAAATCTGTAAAACACAAAACCTCTGGAGAGTTCCTTTAAATGCTAATTCTCTTTTACTCATTTAGGCCCAAGAAGCTTTCAAAATCTGTAATCCAAGGAAGGAAGGAGGAATCAATGAATGCTGCAGTACCAGAAGAAAAATCTGTAGTTGAGCCTGGGTCTGCAGTCAAACCTGTAGTTAAACCTGTTGCTGTTGCTGCAGGTGAACCTGTAGTTAAGCTTGTTGCTGTGGCTCCAGGTGAACCGATAGTTAAGCCTGTAGCTGTGGATGGAGGTGACCCTGTAGTTAAGCCAGTTGCTGTTGCTGGAAGTGAACCTATAGTTAAGCCTGTAGGTGTGGTTCCCGGTGAACCTGTAGTTAAGCGTATTGCTTTGGCTGCAGGTGAACCTGTAGCTAAGCCTGTAGTTGTGGCTCCAGGTGAACCTGTAGCTAAGCCTGTAGCTAAGCCTGTAGCTGTGGCTCCAGGTGAAACTATAGTTAAGCCTGTTGCTTTGGCAACAGGTGATCCTGTAGCTAAGCCTGTTGCTGTTGCTGCAGGTCAACCTGTAGTTAAGCCTGTAGCTGTGGATGGAGGTGACCCTGTAGTTAAGCCAGTTGCTGTTGCTGGAAGTGAACCTATAGTTAAGCCTGTAGGTGTGGTTCCCGGTCAACCTGTAGTTAAGCCTGTAGCTGTGGCTGCAGGTCATCCTGTAGTTAAGCCTGCTGTTGTGGCTCCAGGCAAACCTGTAGTTAAGCCTGTTGATTTGGGTGCAGGTGAACCTGTAGTTAAACCTGTTGCTGTGCCTCCAGGTGAACCTGTAATTAAGCCTGTTGCTGTGCCTCCAGGTGAACCTGTAATTAAGCCTGTTGATTTGGGTGCAGGTGAATCTGTAGTTAAACCTGTTGCTGTGCCTCCAGGTGAACCTGTAGTTAAGCCTGTTGCTGTGCCTCCAGGTGAACCTGTAGTTAAGCCTGTTGATTTGGGTGCCGATGAACCTGTAGTTAAACCTGTTGCTTTGGCTCCAGGCGAACCTGTAGTTAAGCCTGTAGCTGTGGCTGCAGGTAAACCTCTAGTTAGACTTGTTGCTGCGGCTGCAGGTGAACCTGTAGTTAAGCCTGTTGCTGTGGCTCCAGCTGAACCTGTAGTTAAGCCTGTTGCTGTGGCAGAAGGTGAATCTGTAGTTAAGACTGTTGCTGTTGCTGCAGGTGAACCTGTAGTTAAGCCCGTTGCTGTGGCAGAAGGTGAATCTGTAGTTACGCCTGTAGCTGTGGCTGCAAGTGAACCTGTAGTTAAGCCTGTTTCTACAGTTGGGGCTTCTGTTCAACCTATAATTAAGTCAGAGCCTGCAGTTGGAACTACAATTCGACCCATAGTTCAGCCTGGGGCTGCGGCTGCAGTCGGACTTGCAGTTCAACCTGCGGATAAAGCATGTGTTGACATTGTAAAGAAGGCCACAGTTAAATTGCCTGCAGTTCCGAATTCTGTTGACGTTGCACTGAAATCATCAGCTGCTATTGAACTTGAGGAGACATTAGACATGGAGCCTGTGAAGCCACCTGCTGATACGTTTTTGGCAGAGAATGATGTAATGGCCCCAGCAACTGAACCAACACCTTATCAGGCCCCATGTCCCTCACTGTGAGTCAGCCAAGTAGTCCTCATTGTTATCTATTGTAAGATGTTTTGTAGACAATCAAACACACATACAAGTGCCTACATGCATCCACAGACACCAGTATAATTTGTCAATGTCGATTTGTTTGTCTACTGTTTCAGCATTCAACCACAGAAGGATGCTGACCAACAGCATCATCAGATAGTACATGAATTTCGTCACACCAAGTAAGTGTTATTATTCTTTTCAGAATATGGTCGACTTTAAAGGTACGCAATTTATGGAAGAATAATACAGGTCAATTACACCAGTAATAACACCAGCATAATAATCCACATATACAAGATATCAATCTCTCCATTTGTTTAGAGCTGTCAAACCATGAAATGTTTTATAGTAAAACTGCTGGATTTTCTGAATATTCGGAATTTGTTGACGACTGGTACTTATTTTGCCAGTTGAAAACCAACACGTCTGTTTTAACCATGCCAAAGATGACAGTGTATTTTCTATTCTTGAAAGATATCTTTCGAGCATAATAAATATTGATGAATTTCCCCTCTTCACTGCAGGGATGGCAATGCCATTTGTTCATACTGTAACAAGTCAATTGTCGAAAATGTCAAGATCACAGTCAGTGACCCACCAATTTACAGTCACCTAGACTGTTTTAAGGTAGAGCAACACATACCAACACAAACAGAATATCTCATTCTGTTTCTTATTTTCTTAAGCATTTTGAAAGACATTGGTGCTTTAGAAATGAAGTTAGATTGATTACTGAGCACAATATTGGCCTTTTTTCCAGTGTGGGGTATGCAGCAAACCCTTAGGGGATATGATGACCGCAATGTTTCTTCGTGGGAGAAGGATACACTGTCATTACTGTTTTACAACAAATTAGTAGGCCCTAGGACTTCTCATCACCGTCACAACGACGGCATGGCAATATCCTCTTTGGAACAAGGTCAACAAACCTATTATCACAGATTACTGGAAAGTCAGAAGGTTTTTGTGAGATGTGTTATATTTACAGTTACAGAATAATCCGCTGTCTGATATTTTATTGCTATTGACTGTAGTTCTTTCTGAATGTAATCTAGAACATTTTACGTAACAATCTTTTTGTTTTCATTTTTTTGAATCAATAAGGCATGTACAGCATCTGTTATGATAAACATTTTGAAGTTATTTATGACAGTATCTATCACTTATATTAACACAAGTTGTAGTTTTTCCCACATTTCTACTCTTAGGACTTTTGTTGTACCGGTTAGCATTTGCAGGAAGATTAAATGATGCACAATATTTAAATACCTTGGGTTTATAATGGCTTTGATTATATTTAATTTGAACACAGTATCATATACGCAACCCAATTCAGTAAATAGCAGAGTAGGCAAATCACCAGCCAGAAATCACCTGGAACTAAAAACCATAGGGCTTAAAAGCAGAAAGCATGTGAACAATCGAAACAGAATATCTTACTTAGCATAAAACTTTAGCACCTCTATGGAAATGGGTATCCTACACAGTAATAATTTAAAAGGACTTGCAATAGCAACCTATTCATCAAGAGTGAGTACATAAAGCTGCCATAGACAAGAGACTCCCATATCACACAATGGGGCGTCATACAGAACATGGGCACATTCAGCTGTTTGCTTTAGTTACAGTAGTGCAGAGCTCATTTATGTACACAATCTGAAGCAACAACAGCCAGATCATGTGCACAATCTATATACATATCAATAAGCCAGGGGACCTGGGTGCAATTCTTAGTTCTGATTAGCACGTAGAGCAGTAATCTCTTTCAGTCCCTCAGATTCAGAAAGCTGATCAGAGACCGTCTTTAGAAAACTGGAAAGTGATTATAAGCAAGAGACGTCCGAGTCATCATCCTGGACTGGGACTATGAGACAGGTGAGCAGAGAGTGGAGGAGCTTGGCGTTATGAGGACCAGGAGTTCCATTCATCTGTCTGTTGTTGAACCAGGTGGTCACATTGTCGGAGTCCATCAGAGAACAGCCAGCAGGGATCCAGGGGGTGGATGCATTGTGATGTGTGACGGCTTCCCTCAGGCCCAGTCTGCACGGGGATGTAGGTGGGACTGCACACTGTTTCAACAGCGTAGCCCTTTCCTACCAAGGAACCGCAGGACTGCATAGTTGTAGGTAGTAGCTACCACATACACAAACTAGAGGGAAAGGTGGAGAGAACAAGAGTAGGACAAAAGAGAAAACCTTTTTTTTTTAAAGCGGCATTTAGTGTATCATACCAACAGTCTACAGAGCATTACAGAATATAAAAAAAAAAAAATTCCCTAACGTCTGTACTCTTAATGAAGGCATATTGAATAGTTTGTTTAGTGTGCTTATACAATGCAGCTGGTCTTGTCATCTTAACAATTGTTGAAAATCAGGACTTTTTGTGGTGGTGGACAGTATGATAATCGATAGATTGATTTCTCTACACTTTCTATTCCCTGCCAAAGAGTGTTGAAATGAACTGCATTCCTAAAGTTACAAAACAAATGAATACTTTGAACCTAAACCAAGTAAGTGACATCCCTTAGTAAACTCATGAGTGTCTGGGTGGACATTTCTACTCACCAGAGCCAAGAGAGCAATCCCTGCACCAACAAAGGCAGCAATGTACAAGTCATAGGTGATGAAGAACTACAGAGAGAAAGCAAGCAATAATGTTCCAATTAGATTTCTGGTACACATCCTAAAACAGAACTTTAATAGCACATGCACTGGAAAATTATATTCTTGGGACTTGGGACTCAGTTGCACACATTTTTCTAAATCGTTTTATTGTCAGACTAGCTACTAACCTCTTTTGTTTTACAAATGGATGCCAAGGTCAATCCACAGGCCTTCCCTGGCATTGCATTCCAAGGCAGCAGTCCTGAAGAGAAGCTTGTTTAATTAATGACAATATAAATAGTTTAAAAACATTTAAAACAAATACTTTCACACAAGGATCTGATCTCAACCCTGCATATTACTCTAGATTTTTACCACAAAAAAAACATTTGCCACCAGAACATAGCCCCCTTGTATACTGACAGAGTACTGACAATACCAAATAGATATGAGTCTTCCAACCAGCCTGAAAAGACAGTACAGAGCAAATTGAAAAAGCTCAATCAACTAACCTTTCCAGACAGATGAATGAGAATAAAACAACCCAAATTCAGTGGCCAAACTAACCACATTCCCCAAACCACTTCAGCAGTGACAAATACATGAAGTTAATATCTTTAAAAATTTATATTTTTTCCAACCCTCAGTTGTCCTGACACAGTAGAGAACTGCCAGCTCCTAGGATCAATGAGGACACTGACGTTTTGTAGTTCTGTATCCCCTCGACACATTTAGTAAATGGCCATGGCTTCTAAACCTTCCAGCTGTCTATTGGACATTATTAAAACAAAACTACTGAAGGACTTACTTCCTGTGCTTGGCACTGCGATGTTAAACATGATCAATGTCTATTCTCCAGATGTGTACCAAGTACAGCAAAAGCAAACGTAATAAAGCCACTTCTAACAACGCTAAACCATGACCCAGATTCTATGCAAAATGTTTGACCTACATCCAATCTCTCAACCACGAAACCACCAGTGAGACCAGCTGCTAGAATCTTGACTGGAAGCCAAAATAAAATATATGACTCTATGGCTTGCTTTTGTATTTTTGTTCTGTTTTTTTGTTCAGGACATCACGTCATGCCAGCCTATTTTCATAATCCTTTATGTTAGTGTTTTCTGATATTTGTGTCTGTTTTCCATCTACTTCTGGCTTATGCAGTTTCAGAGAAATCTGTGGGCTATACTAAGCCATGTCTCAAGGTAGTTTGTTAGCGGTCTGTTAATGTTCCTTTGGAGCTTACCTTTTGCCAGGTAAAGTGGAATGAGAACACATTCTAATCTTCAGCATAGACCTGGGAGCAATTAAGGTTAACAGCCAAGCTCAGTGACAGAACAAAATATTTTTCACCTTGCCGGCTTAGGGATTCTGCCAAGCCGAGTGATTCTGATAAATAACTCCTGGCTGTCCCTGTTCACAGCTCACCTGGTTGACATATTATTTTGGTTTCAACCAACTTCACTTCTCTCTAGGTTTCTATCTCCTTCCTTAAAGAGTTTTTCCAAGTCACTGTGCTATAACATCTTATGGCATGCTCTTGGGGATTTTAGGGCAGGTGTCTCCATAAGCATGTTTTCATAAATGCTGATGTAATAAGATTTCATCAAATACAGTTGTCTGATCATAAGCTGAATGTACCATACTGCCGAGCGTCCATGCAGACCCAGCTATGCTGGTTGATGCTGGTTGTGGTCTCAGACAGGATGTTGATGGTATGGCAGGTCTGTGCCATGTTGAAGAAGAAAAAGACTGGTATGGATGTGAAGGCAAACACTACCAGCCAGATCACTGCCAGGACGTATGTCACTATGATGAACTGTGTAGAAGGAAGCAGAGCAGGAGGTCACAAGTCAAGTTAGTGGTCAAACTCCAGGGGGATACAGGATGTGTCAGTTCTGCAACCACACTCCACCAGTGTAAAATGGGAATTTAATAACTCCTCCTGAATTTGTTACCGGATCATCTCTGAACTTCCATTGATGGGGTCGGATTACATACGAGAATACCGCCGACAGTAGTGTCAGCCCTCTTTCAGCAACATAACCCCGCCCCCACTTACCGTCAGACTGAGACAGCGGCCACACCTGGTGCTCCGGAACTCTCCGAAGCTCTGCTTTACAGCGCTGGTGGTGTAGAATCCCTCCGCCAGTAGCAGGATGCAGTAGAGGAAGAAGAAAGAGGCCAGGCCATATATGACGTACTGGAAATACTTGATACTAGGAGACAAGGAGAGCTCATAATAAGAAGAGGTCAGAGAGGCATACTGAGCAAAGGTGCTGCTGAAAGTTGTCCGGTCCAAGACGGGGTTACTACTACTGCTAGAACTGAAAAAGACGTTACATTTATGTTGCTTGAATGACAAAACCTATCAGTGAATACGACAGATTCAATAATTTTCCTGCACACGAAAAACAGAGTAGTTAAATTGATAACAATCAATTTAAAGTCACTCACAATGAGGCCAGGACGAAGTAATCTTGTATGTTACGAGCGAAGTAAGTCTCTACGAGCACCTCTGTGTTGGCCAGTGCTTCGTGCCCACAGCCACAGAACAGCGCCATGCCGGCAAAGCACAGCAGAGTGGCGACCAGAGACGGGTAGGGCACCGCCCCCAGACAGCGGATACAGCAATCATAACAACCTGGCAAGGGGGCATAGTACATGAACACACAAGCAGCACACACCGCACATACCAACACACAGCACATATCAACACACAGCACATCCGCCCCGCAGTCCAGAAACCTTTCAGTCACCCTGCCCGGGGAGCTGTAGAACAGAAAGACCCGGCTGCTTCTGCCAAATACCCATCAACATCCACCAACAACTTCCAACAACAGGCATGAAAGCAACAGAAGAATTAGGGCGAAACACAACAAGGAAACCAAGTGCATCTGAGCAGCGTATCCAGCTAAAGTCATGTTAAACTGTCCACACAAAACCAGCCGCCACTGTATTCACCACACTCATACACTTCCTCCACTGAAAGCGATGCCGGGGAAGCACATTGCATACATCCAGACTGTTAATTGGCTGTATTGGCATAGAAATCAGAGAGAGAGAGATGCACCTAGGGCTTTGCAAAGCCAAGGCTGTCTGACGGGAAACATTTGTTGCGTTCGATCTTGTGCTCCTTAAAAACGGCCTACGGGTTCTGAACCTGGGACGCTAAAAGCTCTTCTGCAGGATATTGCCACTAAAAAACAACTCTGTCTGCACTGGTTTCATCTGTAAAGCTGCTCGGCTCCTGGCAACGCCTCACAGCTCAGCCCCTCTATTCTCCAGAGTCCAACCCTCTTTCACCACCGATCGCTACCACCGGCGTCACCGGGAGAGGAGAGAGTGGAGAGATAGGAGAGAGTGGAGAGATAGGAGAGAGTGGAGAGATAGGAGAGGGCATCGAAGGATGCGCTCCAGTGCCTTGGAGTGAGAGACTGTCTTTGTGGCAGGACAAACAATGCCCTTTGTCTTGGCTAGGAGCGGAGGAGAACAAAGGCCAACAATGTCAAACAAACAAAGACCCACACTCCACTGAACCCCCCCCCCCCCCACACACACACACACACATGCTCCTCCACCATCAGGATTCACACAGAACCGCTGGCTACGTTGGTCCGGCCCAGGGCAGCCTACGACTGAAGCTGGCTGGGACTGGTACCATGGCACTGAATGAGTGTCTATGTTTGCAGGGAATGGGGACCTCAGTTCAAGTATTCAAGGGTGGGAGGCAATATGAAAGGGGGGGGGGGCTGAAATAGTTTACAACAACAACCTAGTTGCTCATCAGTTCCATGATTTACAAATCCCATTGGGGAAGTGCAAACCCTGTCACAATCAGACAGCTCTGGAGACCACTGCACCTTTTCCTTTCCTTTCCAAAAATGCTGAAAATGAAAGTTTTGAGTGAGGAACTGAGGCGTTCAATTTGCAGTGGTCTCTTAATTTGAACCCTTCTGTACCTCACTCAAAACATTCCTTTCCAACTTTTTTGGAAAGCAAAGAAAAAGGTGCAGTGGTCTCTTAATTTTTTCCAGAGCTGTATATTATAAATGATAGAGCTGAGGTAACTGTTGCCCACTGACTAATGTTCTTGTAATATTAAGGTTTCTGTGAATTTAGTGGATAATAAGGAAAGAAGGATATAAACAAAACAAACTACCATTTAAATATTAGCACCAACAGCTGGGAGGTTGTTTGAGTCCCTGTAAATTACATTAGCTGCAGTCGCCCCCTCTTCATCTGTCCTCTGATATGCCTGTTAGAATGATAAATGTGCCATGAAAACCTATGAATTAAATTGCACCACAGATACCACTGGAATGTACTGAAGGACCATACTAAACCAAGCTTTTAAATCATGCTACATCTCATGCTGAGATACTGAGATATTTTGTTTGACGGTATAGTTGTGAAGGAATGTGAGGGAGGAATAATCGAGTGACTTAAATTAGACTTCAGAGTCTGACAGACGGCGTGTAACAAAGAATTTCACGCAAATTTGCTAATTATGTCCTGGACAAGTGTGGGAGTGTGAGAGCCTTTGACATGATCGACCTTAGAAGACCTCTCTCCATTAGCATACACTGGTCATCTGTCTCTCTGGAACCCAATGAATTCAATAAACCTTTTCAAAAAGTACTTCACAGATATAAGCTATTGGTTTGATTTAAATATTCACATCACTAATAACATGATGACTTCTGACGTCTATGAATACCAGGTTTTATGTTATAGGAATCTATTAAAAGTTTGTGATTTAAGACCATCAACAAGATTCACTCATCTTTAAACTTACTTTTAATTGTAGAAGTTCTAAAACAAATGATCTGTTAATTAATCGGCATAACCAATAAAATCAGATCAAGCATTGATATGCTTTCAGTGTTTCCATAAGATATTATTTTATGAGTAACCTAGGAATAAGTGGACATCAAATAAGAATAAGACAATCAACTTGCAATAAAACCAGCATTTAACAAAATATTATTGAAGGCTTCATACTATTTTCTGTTGAAAGAACACCTATAATATTTTCAGAAAAAAAATTATTTCAAAAGTTGGGTCAAATTTCAAATACTGATAAAATATATGCATTATATTTTTGCATTTTATTAAAAAATATTACTTACCCATGTTCAGAAGTATGGGGTTATTGAGGTTTAGCTTGGCGGCTTTGTGACTGTGATATGAGAAGTTATTCCCTACCACTCCTATATGAATCTGACTTGTGCTTTTGTCTGACCAACAATAGACAGACCCCCAGCTCCCAGAGCAGGTCTTAAAGTCACAAAGTCCCTTTTCAGGCCCCGACCATCACAAATTTGTATGGGGTTCAAGATAGGGACAGTGCAGCAGAGATAAAAAAAGACTTATCTCTTGTTATTTGTTATCATCACCATCTGAATGTTGGTGCATTTCAGTCACTCTCATGCACACCCAGACTACACACACAGTTTTCCTCAGGATTTTACTGCCCTAGACTTAATTATAGACATTGCCCTGGATTTTGTGAGTATGTAAGCAGTATTCACTTCACAGACATAGGATCCCTCGGCGTATAACTTTAAAGGTTAGCAACACAGTACATCTTATATGAGCATATTTCTTTTTTCAAATAATAGTGCCATCTTTCTCAACATTTTCTAGTGTGTATTATATTCATCACTCACAGGTGCTGAAATCTTTCCCACAAACAATCATTTCCTGAGGCCTAAGACTACTGCATGTATGTAATCATGTGTGCTGGATGCATGTTGGAACAGAATATGGACCACTGAATGGGCATGTATGTATGTATGTATGCTTCCTCTCTGGGGCATGTATGTATGTGTGTTTCCTGTCTGGGGCATGTATGTATGTGTGTTTCCTTTCTGGGGCATGTATGTATGTGTGTTTCCTCTCTGGGGCATGTATGTATGTGTGTTTCCTCTCTGGGGCATGTATGTATGTGTGTTTCCTCTCTGGGGCATGTATGTTTGTGTGTTTCCTCTCTGGGGCATGTATGTATGTGTGTTTCCTCTCTGGGGCATGTATGTTTGTGTGTTTCCTCTCTGGGGCATGTATGTTTGTGTGTTTCCTCTCTGGGGCATGTATGTTTGTGTGTTTCCTCTCTGGGGCATGTATGTATGTGTGTAGGTGTGTTCAGCTCTTCAGAGCAGGATCTTCAGGCAACACAGAGATATGAAGAAACTAACAAAACGAAAGGTTGGAAATACCACTGGACTGACATTGACGAAGTAGACTAACAAGGGGACATTGAGGGCTGAGTCCAGCTGCTTCTTTCCCTGGCCATCTCTCTCCCTCCCACCATCCCCTTTCCTCCACCCCTGACCCAGTTGATGTCAAAGCCCACTCCTTACAATGGACCAGTGTGAAGCTGGAGAAAACACCACACTGTCTTTTTGGAGTGTGTCTGTACCCTCTTATCTTTTTTTACTTTCCCCCTTTACAGTCCTTGATCAGAATATAATCACACATTTATAAATGTACCATAGATTACAATAACATTTGATCTCAACTGGGCCCAGTCAAAAGGGTGCACTGCCCGGAGTCTAAGATTATTATACTATTAAGGGAGATTTCTTAATCATCCTGATATAGGATACACTTGAATAATATTCATGATTTGGCCAAATCTGACTCATTATAAATATGTTGATGGATTTTTGACAAAAAGACCACTCAGTTCCAAAAAATATTTAATCAGCCCATTGATATTGAACAGTAATAAACTGTGTTCTATGATTGTATCAAAGAAAGCAAGGTGACAGTTATTCTCAGAGGGATGTGCATTCTCCCAGAATTAAAAAGTGTGCTCATCATATTCAAAAGAGCCTCTTACAGTAATGCTTCAAAATGAGTAATGCCTTAAAATTCGTGTTTTGTGTAAATGGGACTTAACCCATGAAATTCAGCTGGCTTAATCCGCAATATGTCAAGCAAAATCCTTTAAAATTGGTTCAGGTAGTTTATACATACAATTTCAATATACTTAAACTTTCCAAATACCTTTTTGATCATATAAACAAATAACAATCAAAAAGTGTCTACGTTTATTCTGTACAAACAAGCCAAGCCAATGGAATCATTTCGCTTAGAGTTGGTGCCATCTTAAGCTATTATCTTTTTATTACAAAGCCAAAGTTATATTCGCACAATGAATTTAGCAAAACGGAAAAAAGACACTGTTAACTGAAAAGGAACATAGGTCATTAGACAGAAGACCATTGATCAGATTACAAGACTATGATGAAAGCCAGTATTTAAAACAAAATGTCAAACAAATGTCTTACCAATTTACACTTTTACATTACACTTCAGTGTAAACCCACGCATACACACACACACACGCACACACACACACATGCACACACACCCACACACACACACACACACACACACACACACACACACACACACACACACACACACACACACACACACACACACACACACACAAACACACACACACACACGCACACAGACACACATGCATGCATCCACACACACATACACATATATAGGAGTGATATATTGTGCATATTCAAATTGAAATATTGTTGGATAAATATGATACTTTTACTACAAATTGCTATCAATGCTGTAGTGTAGTAAAGGTTCCAATTATCACCGTCACAGTAACAGTATTTCTCTAAGCAGAGGATGTTACAGTAACAAGCCATTCTTTAGTCAGTAAGTAAAAAATACCCTTTTATGTTGAGTGTAACATGAGGAATATGTATAAAATAGCTTAATAACACTGATTTTCTGCATTTACAAATGTCCGTTCAGTCAATGATGAGTCCAGATGCCACTTGTTCCACATAGAATTGTCGAAGATCAAAACAGACACAGTAAGAAAAAAGCTTCCTGTACAAATCCAGCTGTACAAACATTATGCTGAGGTCATACAAGAGAAAGTTCCAAAACATTTTAACCTCAAAAGACAACCATGGGAAATAAAAAGCACTTTTTTCATTTAAACCAGCTCACAAAGGCTTTTGAAAATGATTATTAGAAAATGACACTACTTGCAGACCTCTCTGAGTGAGCGAAAGGTGCTAGCAGTATATTATGCACCCTTTGACCAGAAAAAGCATTGCATGGCTATTGCGGTATGAACATAAATTCAAACTTATCTTACCCACGCATCCCAACACAACTACTGCTTTGTATTCAATCATAAACTACTGTACAGAACAGCACACCTCAACTCACCTCAACAATCTCTGTCCCTGGTGGCCTTTTTGTTTTATCGTCCCAGACGGACTAGACCCGGGTCACAGGCCAGTGGAGTTATACCCGGGTGGTGGAGTGGGAGTGAGGCAGGCCGGTGGAGTTATACCCGGCTGGGAAGGTGCTGTAGGGATGCATGCTGGGTAGGCCCATCAGAGAGTTGGGGATCATGGTGATGTTGTTGGGCGTCATCAGGGGGATGTCGTCTGGTGAACGCCGCAGCGTCAGGGTGTAGTCCATGTTGGGCGAGAGATGCATGGGGTCGTGAAGGTCATGGAGGTCATGCAGGTCATGCAGGGTGTCGCACTGGTTCATCTGACTGCTCTGGGTCATCTGATGGGACAGGCTGTCGTCGATGCTGGTGATGGCGTGGCTCACGTCGTTTCCATTGCTCTGCCGCTGGGGGCTGGCCTGGCGGGGGCCGCCATCGCCATCCTGTCGGCTGCGCTTGTCCTTGCGGTAGTAGAGGGCAGCAAAGGCCAGCACGTTGAGGAAGAGCAGCGAGGCGCCGACCGCTATGGTGACACTCAGCTCGGTGGAGTAATCCCTGGGATTGGCTACGATCAGAGGACCTGCCTCCTCCCCGTCCCCATTACTGCTGTGGGCCGTGGAGACGGGCGGCCTCTTGGTGGAGCCGGTCCTCTTGCCGTTGGAGTTGGTGGTGTCCTGTGGAGGGACCTTGGTGGTGGTGGACGTGTAGTGGAACATGTCGTGGAGGTTGTAGAGGTGGGGCACCAGGTGCTTCCAGAAGGCCACCTTGGTGGCGCGGTAGTGGTCCCTGACTCGGGGCTTCAGGCCGATGTGCAGGTACAGCTGGTCATGGGGGTTGTACTTGGACCAGGCCACCTCCTCAAAGCGGTTGGCCTTGGTGTGGATGAACTTGGTGTCCTGGGGAACAGGCTTGTTCGGATCACTGTGGATGCAATGAAGACAAGGGGTCAGACGCGTCACCGATAAGGCGGGGGGTTGTTTTTCAGGTGTTTCACTATGTGGGGATGTCAACAGGCTGTTGTATCCTGGCAGTAAGCTGGCGAGACTAGTTGATGTCATCATTGGGCTGTCTAACTATAACACAGACGAGGGGCATCACAAATTAACTGAGCATAATTCATGATAATAATTGTAATAATAATCATTAATGGTAATTACTAACAAATATGAACTAATTGACTCTTAATGCCCCCAATTTGATTTAGGTGCCGTTTCCTTGGGCTTGGGATTATAGCAAAATAGTAATGACTGATTACTATCACTAATAAGGGGATTTCTCCACAACAGAATATGGGTATTACTGGTTTCTCAATTTTGACCTGGAATTTTTAACGGAGGTTGTTGCCATTTGTATGATTATTGGTGGAGGGAATCTTTTTTTTGCAGATGACAATAATACTTTTGACTTTGACATTGACTCACAGAATTAGATGTGCTCTGTTTGGAATACACTGAATACATGGAATGACTGGTGATCCCTAGGACAGGTTTGAGAACCGCTGTGCTAAAGGACACAAATATAAGATATCTGTCCACAATGTTTGGTTTTGCATTTTTATTTTGAAAAACTGAAAGAGAAATGAAACCTAATGCAATTTTGTTTTACTACCAGTATGTCATGTTAAAAAGTTGAAACTTAGGTAATAGCAAGTGCATTCACCAGTCATTCATATTTGCAACTCATAATCACTTTTTCAAATCATGATTTGAATTCTGTTTTGCTTGAAATTCTGTTTTGCCTAAATTACTAAGAATGTGGGATAAATCTATGCAAATTGTAAAACATCTATGCAAATCCTGCAATCAACTGTGCACAAACATAGAACATGATTAGGGACATTCATTCCTTCTATTATTTAAAGCACCTTTTTTCTATCAAGGTACACCACGATAAGGCCTGATATGGGCTATGCCTGAGTTTAATCAGGTCTCAGGGTACTGTCCTCACCCACTCTTGGCGAAGTTGGTCCAATAGGTCATGACCACAGCGCTCAGCATGATGTCGTTCCTAGAGAAGTTGCATGGGAACAGGTCAGTCGCTCCCACCATTGGGATGCCGAACACATAGGGCACCTCGTCTCCATGGGCCGAGTCAGACCACACAGGCTTCATCAGGCTTTGGCAGTGGTGGTAGAAGGCGTAGAAGTATGTGGGCGAGCCGTAGCGGGCGTGCAGGTCAGCTGTCACCACCGAGGGCTCCACCCACTGGTGGTCAGTGAACAGGGCTACTAATGTCTTCCTCCTGGTCTCCGGGTTGTCTCTGTCAGCCCAGTCTGTGTACATGAACTTGATGGTCTCCCTCAGAGTGTCCTTCCCCTCTGGGTAGCCATACAGGCTGTCCACAAAGTCTGACACGGCGAAGTCAAAGTCGCTGCCGGACACGCCGTCCTCCAGATCCACCACATTCTCGACGAAGCGCAGCCCTTCCCCCTGGTTGACGCCAAGCATGATGTCATAGTTGAGGAACTCGCCCTGCTCCATCAGGATCTCGGGGTCGTCGGGGATTACGTCGCCATCGATGACGGGGCCAAAGGCCACATGGTAGCGGGCAGGCTGAATGTCTTGCTCCACCAGCTCCTTGGCACTCTTCTTCTGGAGGCAGGACACCATGTCCAGGGTGTCCAGCACATTGCAGCCCACCCTCTCAGCCAGCATGCGTGTGTACTTGACAGGCTGGTAGTTGACGGCCCAGCTGGACAGGGCTGAGCCGCTCTGGATGATGGCTCTGTGGAACAGGCCTGTGGAGATCACAGCACAGACAGACACAAACACACACAGATCAGAGGAGTGTTGTCTGGTCAACAACCATCTGACACAGTACATCTCTAAGCCTGAATATTTGTAGCTTTCTAGGCACTCTGAAGATGACCAGATTTTACCAGAGATTTTATATTAATTATAATTTTGTCTTGATTAACATGCTTTTATATTTCATCACAACAACTTCAGAGACAGTTGATGTCGAGACATGGGTTTTTCTGAAGTACATCCAATGACGTTTCACTCAACAAGAAATTGTACACCATAATATGCAGAAGGAAATATGTTCTGCGTCCCTCCAAAGAAGACAACGCAAGATAACCATATTTGATTACTAACTCCCCAAAACCAGAAGGTGCTGGCCTATTATCCTGTCCTCTGTAGGACCCCTGGTTCAATCTGCAAAAAAATGCATTCAAGCTTGTTTAAATTGCCATCTAAGTTCACTTTCAAGTCTGAAACTCATATATATTCAAATTACAGTGTGTGAATCACAATTAATAATAATAATGGTAAGTGGTGCATATGTACGGTTCACAACATTGGTCATGTTAGAAAGGGATTTGAATTAATTAAATGTATTCGACACAAAGGCATCATATTTGCATACAAATTTGAGGCACTCATCTGTGAGAGCGCAGCTTTGGGGAAGATTAAAAATCAGTGAATACATAGAGTAGCCTGGTAGAAAACATCACTGCTAAATGAACCTTTAGATTCCATTTGGAGAAACACTACTATTAATTCATCCTAATTTTGTTTGGGGAATCGGTCTAGTGATCTTGATGTGGACTATCTATCATGCAGCGAGCTCCCACCACCTCTCCCTGAGTTCCTTTCAATCCATCTGAGACCTGCAACCCTCTCCATTCCCAACTCTCCCTCCGCTCACACTCACAGCATACAGTATGGTCAGAACCAGGCGTAATGGAAGTCAATGGACCATCAGGCAAAATGAAAAATATACACTTGGCCAGAAAGCTAAAAAATCCACACTAAATCAGGGAGTGTATGAGCAGGTGTGTGTGATGACAGGCTACACTACAGTTCCCTGTCCTGTATGCGATATTGTGGGGGTCTGTAGAAGTTTTCTCTGCTCTGAAACCTGGATGGCCAGGGATCTTGGCAAATACCCAGCTCACCAATTAGCTGCAGATGCTCCTATGCCTGTTAGGTTTTATGGGAATGAACTAAATACACCTCTGATTTGAAATCGTATAGGGGCATTCGCTTACGCATTCAATAGGTTTTAAATAGGATTTACATCTGAACTCAGTGTTGGCCACTTCAGAACTGTCCACCGCTTTGTGTTGAACCATTCCTGTGTTCTTTGTGAAGTGTATTGGTGGTCATTGTCCTGCTGGACAACCTATAACCTTTGACCGAGTCCCAGCTTTCTGACACATTATACTCTTAAATGCCTTAGTATTCTCCTGATTTCATAAAACCATGCAACATTCAAGGCACTCAGTGCCAGAGGCAGCAAAGTAACCCCAATACATCACTGAAACTCCTTCATGTTTGACCATAAACAAAGTGTGTTTCATTTTTTTCTTAGTGTTTACTGTGTACATAGAGATTTACCAGAGAACTCTAATTTGGTCCAACCTGTCTGTCTGAGATTGGTGCAGAAATAATATGGCATGTTGATGTGTTTTAGCTAATTGCAGTCAAGCTTTCTTACCTCTCTCTGCACTCTCTGTCTCCTAGCTCACAATCCCCTGTAGCTGAGTTGGGAACAGATCGTGCTGATGAAACTACCATACCTTGGGTCTGAAGATCAGCTTGAATCTGTGTGGCAGTGGATCAAAGTGTTTTCTCCACCATTCAGAGAATCCTTTTTGTGCAATCTTCCATCAAGTTTCCTCTTGTAGCCACATCCAGAGAGGTTGGTTATAGTGGCATGGGCCTTTGACAGTGGCATGGGCCTTGATAACATTTGGTAAAAAAGCACATCAATGTCCCAGGAGACTTGTAGCCTTTAGATTGCCTAAGGTGTTGTATCTGATTTTCTCAGACAATTATCTGTTGTCTTTCTTTTCTCCATGCTCATTACGGTACACACAGTGATACACACAGTGATACACAATGAGCCCTTTTCTATATTCAAGTTGTGCTTCAGTCCCAGACCCAAATATTCAGAGTGACTGTATTGTATTAAGTAATGTATTATTCGTATTCACTGGTGAGCCAAAAGATTATGACCAACTGCCTAAAATGCAGTTGGTCCTCCGTGTGCTGCCAAAACAGCACTGACTTGCCAAGGCATGAACGCTACAAGACCCCCGAAGTTGTCCTGTGCCTCTGGCACCAAGACATTAGCAACAGATCATTCAAGTCCTGTAAGTTGCCAGGTGCAGCCACTGTGGACCGGACTTGTTGGTCCAGCTCATTCCACAGATGCTCAATAGGCTAAACTAGGGAAATTGGTGGCCAGGGGAACACCTTGAACTCTTCATTATCATCCTCAAACCATTTCCGAACAATGTGTGCAGTGTGGCAGGATGCATTATCCTGCTGAAAGAGACTGCTATCAGTGAATACCATTGCCATGAAGGGGTTTGCTACAATGTTTAGCTAGGAGGCACATGTCAAATTGAAATCCACGTAAATGCATGGACACAGGGTGTCCCAGCAGAACATTGCCCAGAGCATCACACACTCTCCACCAGCTTGTCATCATCCCATAGTGCATCCTGGTGTGATCCCTTGCCCAGGTAAACGACACACACACGTGAGAGAAAACCAGGCTCATCAAACCAGACAAACTTCTTCCACTGCTCCAAGGTCCAGGTCAGATGCTCACGTGCCCATTATATGTGCTTTTGTCAGTGGACAGAAGTTGTCATGGACACTCTGACCAGTGTTGTGACACATTTCTCCCACAACCATCATTAACATTTTCTGTGACTTGTGCCGTAGTATATCTTCTGTCGGTTTGGACTAGACGGCATAGCCTTCGCTGCACTCGTGCATCAGTGAGCCTTGGGTGTCTAACACCCTGTCACAGTTTGTGGTTTGTCCCTCCTCTGACAACTGTTGGTAAATACAACTGCTGACCAGGAGCACTTCACATTCATTTCAGTTTCAGAGATACTCTGACCCAGTCATCTGGCCATAACAGTTTGGCCATTGTCAACGTTCCGCTGGTCTTTACTCCTGCTTGGTCCCCCATTTTGACCAAGGGAACAGATTGTTTGCTTACCATCAAGATTAGATTAGATTAAACTTTATCGTACAACAAAATGCAGTATTGTAATCTACCTAGACCTAGACCTTGACAGGGCAATTAAAGGGCATCAACCCAGCAGCAGGACCGGTATCTGCTCCTTTGTGCGAGGAGGAAGAGGAGGAGCACAGCCAGAGCCCTGCAGAATGACCTCCTGTGGGCTACTGATGAGCATGTTTCTGAGCAAACTGTCAGAAACTGACTCCATGAGGGTGGCATGAGGGCCCAACCTCCTCTAGTGGATCCTGTGCTCACAGCTCAGTACCGTGCAGCTCGACTGGCATTCACCAAAGAACACCAGAATTGGCAGGTCCGACATTGGCACCCCATTCTCGTCACAGATGAGAGCAGGTTCACTTTGAGCATATGTGACAGACGTGTAAGAGTCTGGAGATGCCATGGTGAATGTTATGCTGTCTGCAACATCATCCAGAATAACTTCCTTGGCAGTAGGTCAGTGAAGGTATGGGGAGGCATATCCTTGGCGAGTCGCTCAGACCTCCATGTGCTAGCCAACGGTACCCTGACTGCTGTTAGGTACCGGGATGAAATCCTCAGACCTAGTGTCAGATCTTAAGATGGTGCAGTGGGCCCTGGGTTCTTCCTGGTTCAGGACAATGCCCGGCCTCATGTGGTCAGAGTGTGTAGGCAGTTCCTGGATGACTAAGGCATTGATGCCATTGACTGGCCCTTATGTTCCCCAAGCCTGAATCCAATTCAGAACCACTGGAACATTATGAATGGGTGCATCCGACAAGACCAAGTAGTGCTGCAGACTGTCCAGGAGCTCAATGATGCCTGAATCCATGTCTGGGAGGAGATCCCCCTGGGCCAAACACACTACTGAGTCACATTATATGTTGCTGTGATGAAATTCACACAAGTTGGAACAGCCTGATTTCATTTGTTGACTTTGATTTTCGGTGTGAGTTTGAATCCAGCTCTCAATCGGTTGGTGGTTTTGGTTTCCATTGACTGTTGTTAGGTCATTTTGTTCTCAACAAATTACACAATGTACACTAGAGATTTTGATATTTAATATATTTCGTTCATTGAGACCTGATGTGTTATTGAAGTGTTCCTTTTTTTGAGCAGCAGATACAGCTCTGGAAATAATAAAGAGACCATTGCAAAATTATCAGATTCTCTGGTTTTACGATTTATAAGTAAGTGTTTGAGTAAAATGAACATTATTGTTTTATTCTGTGAACTACTGACAACATTTCTCCCAAATTCCAAATAAAAATATTGTCATTTAGAGTATTTATTGGTAGAAAATAACAGATGATCAAAATAACCCCCAAAATGCATTGTTTTCAGACCTCAAATAATGCAAGAAAACTAATTCATATTAACAACATCAAGAGTTCAGAAATCAATATCAGATTTTTTGTCACAGCTTTTATGTGTCTTGGCATGCTCTCCAACAGTCTGTCACATTGCTGTTGGGTGACTTTATGCCACTCCTGGCACAAACATTTTTTGTAGCTTGGCATTGTTTGATGTCTTGTAACCATCCATCTTCTTCTTGATGAAATTCTAGAGGTATTCCATGGGGTTCAGGGATATTTTCTAGGTTTGCACGACTTCAGACCTGCCCCTAGGAGCCTGTTTTGAACCGTCCTCGCTGTGCACTTCACTCCAGCTGCTATTTGACATTATTTTTGTAGATTACTACAAAAATAATGTCATCCTACAGTTGTTGAGTGACATTTGAATTAGTTGAGGGTCATCTCAGTCAGTGGACAGTTTCGCCCTCTGCCAGTCTGTAGCTTTGTTGTCCCCAATGTCTGTTGCTTGAATGTCCTTACAAACCAGTGTCTTTGAAATTTTCAGGATGGAAGCAACATGACGGTCACTGTATCCCTCTGCCAGTAAAGCCAGAATAGAACCCCTTCTTTTCCTCACTCAAAGCTTTTCTTTTCAACTCTTTTGTCATGCTGAATAGTTATTTTCCATCCAGCTGGTCCTATTGCAAGAGGATAGTGATGACCACAGCAGTGTTTTTAATACTTTTCCTCATTAAATACAATTTGGTTCAAGTAATCACCTAATTATTACCTCATTAAGGAAAATGAGGTGTGCCTGTGTTGGAATTTAACAGATGCGGGAATGGAATGGCTGCCATACATGTAGAGATGCTGATTTAAGAAAAAGTCTTGGTCTCTTAATTTTTTCCAGAGATGTATATATATATATATATATATAAAACACCATTGTTAATCATGGTCTTGATTATTGCTTAAGAAAGGCAGGATATAAAGTCTTTGAGTGAATGGTTTGTCTACCAGAGAATGAAGCTGGCTCACACAATCTCAGGGAGATAGGCATGAGCTGGTTGTGGTGCTGGTAGAGCTGTGGCCTGATGTAATAAAGGGCTAATTGATTAGAGGAGAGGAGGAGGTGTATGTGTGTGTGTGTGTGTGTGTGTGTGTGTGTGTG
>JACXGJ010007226.1:0-31127 GCA_016801105.1 Esox niger | reverse complement strand
AGAATAGATCAGAACAGGTGGAGTCAGAGCAACCCCCAGAATAGATCAGAACAGGTGGAGTCAGAGCAACCCCCAGAGTAGATAAGAACAGGTGGAGTCAGAGCAACGCCCAGACCAGATGAAGTGTCGTACGGGTTAGTTTAGAGCAAACGTCTTCTGAGATTTGGTTCAGATGTTTGGCTGTGTTGTGAGTATGATACTGCTTCAGGTGCCGGCAGGTGAGGGTTGTAATGGACCCGGATGAGATACACGTTAGAGAAGATTCTGAAGATCTACCTGTCAAGGAGAACAAACAAGGTGTTCTATTACTATTGTGAATCAAATCAATATGAACAACCAGATGTGGTCTGATCTGAACAGTGTGATCAAAAGTATGTCGTTGTGGCCTAAACTATAGGGCGTGGTCTAAATTGAAAAGGTGTGGTCTTAACCTAAGGGTGTGGTCTTATTTTTGCTTGTGTTTATTTGTTCATTATTCAGGATCGGCATTAGCTTTTGCGGAGGCAGTAGCTGCCCCTCTTGGGGTCCGCATGAAACATAACACATCACCAATGACACCAAAGGAACATACCGATAAACAAGAAAAAGTCATTCAACTATATATCAAAGAGTGAACTGTAACACTGCATTTTTGTATGATTTGGGTAATAACACGTGTTTCTGTTTGTGTGCAAGTTTGTGTCTATGCTCATGTCTCTTCACAGTCACCAATTTTTCATTAGATGTTGTATACAACACGACAAATCACATTACATCAAGGTGAAAATCTCAAAATGAAAAAAAAAAAGATTTCACTTCCGCCTCTCAGGTTTAAGTGTCTCTAAATAAACAAACACGGTTTGCATAGGTTTTTAACAAATACAAATTAACAAGTTTTCAACACTAAATACTGATACCATACACAGAAGCTGAATGGTCAAGCCTATCAGAGTGTGGGATAATTCTCTACTGAAGCAATTTATATAAGAATTTTAAATATTTGTCTCGGTCTTCCAGACATTGAATTTACCACCTGGAATCAGCCATAAATTTTCTATGTTGCTGTCCGCATGCTTTGCCTTACTGAACATGATGCTGCTCTTAAACCCACAAAGGTAAGAAACCATAGATCAATACATTACCATCCAATAGTATTTATCATTACCTGGGTAAAATGTCAATATAATGCTGCTGTATATTAACATCAACAGGTCATCTCTGTTAATAATCTACATATTTTGCTGTTGTTTAATTAAGAATAACACATTTGGATAGTTCTGTGGAGTGATACTTATTCATTATTAATCTGTTTTGATTCACTAGTTCAGTAAAAGTAATGGAAAAAGCATTGAAAGATCTGGTTTGGTGGAATGTACTGTGGTTGTATTTCTTCTTGCCCTGCCCCTGTTTTAACGTTGAGAGCAGGAGGCAGGACACAGACACAGGGAGAATGGAGGACTTTTAATAAAAATAACTACGATTAGCAGCAAAACAAAAATGAAAAGAGAACAACGTTACAAATAGATTAAACCAAACAATGACTAATAAGATACAAGAGGGTAGAAGGGTCATGGAAATGCCCGCCATTAATATAGTAAAATAATAACAAAAGAGCTGATCGCACAGAAAAGCTTTCACTGTCTTCCTCTTTCCAAAAGAATTGTTCAGTAACGTTACTTAAGACTATAGTCCCAGAAATGATTTTATTTGAAGAAAACTATTTTTGTTAGAAAGTTTTTTCTGAATCAACTTAGTCAGATGCTGTCAGTAACACGGCTAGATGCGAAGTGGTATATTATGCATGTATGGATATTCAGACATTCCGTTTTCTGCATCAATAATGTTGTGACAGTTTATAGAACGCAGGATAATGGGTTTTTGGAAATCCAACAGTGACCAGTTAATGAACCCCGCACACATTACATATTCTGGGAAATGAAACAGCAACACGTCTAAAACCAGAACACAATACAAACCTGTAGAGTACAGCTGCAGTCAACAGAACCAACGCCCCTGTTCATACATCTCACAGAATGATGATGATTACCACAGCTCTCGCAGGTCTCACTACAGTTCCCTCACAGATCTCGCCACAGCTCTCTCACGGATCTCGCCACAGCTCTCTCACGGATCTTGCCACAGCTCTCTCACGGATCTCGCCACAGCTCTCTCACAGATCTCGCCATAGCTCTCTCACGGATCTCGCCATAGCTCTCTCACGGATCTCGCCATAGCTCTCACAAAGATCTCACCATAGCTCTCTCATTGATCTCACCATATCTCTCTCACAGATCTCACCACAGCTCTCTCACAGATCTCACCACAGATCTCACCACAGCTCTCTCACAGATTTCACTACAACTCGTCAACCGGAGGACTAGAACCTTCAGAGCTGTTTGAAAGCATTACCTTTATAGGCTGTAATGTGGTCCAGAGATGGTCCTGTTTTGTGGGTCTCCAAGAAGAGCTCTGTAGGACAGTGAAGCTGCCTGTTTCCTAATATTGCAAATGATCCCTACACAGTTCACTATGTTCACTGTTTGACCAGAAACATATGTCCTGGAGTGCACTATGTAGAGAGCAGGGTGCTGTTTGTGAGGCAGCCCGTGGGGAACGCTACTCTGTTATCGTACCCTTGGATGATGTCATCACCAAGGCTGACAGAGGCGTGGGGTTCAGATGGATTCTTATTTTTCTCGGTCCACAGTTTGTTTCTCAAGGCCTTTAGAGAAGCACAAAATAAACATACTGTGGTGACGAGAGACAATTTGAGTGTATGCTCAAACCGAATCCTGGATGCACAAAAGACTTCTGCTTTGAAAGTGACCCTCAGGAAAGAGCTCTGGAATTATTCTGGAATATCAAAACACACGATATGTCAGATGGTATGTAACAGTAGTTAAAAACAACCATACAGCTCCAACGAATGGACTCGCAGCAATGTCTTGTTACAGGGGATGAGGGTATGAAGGCTGACTGTGAAATCTTGACATCTTGTGTCCCAACGTCATCCTCAATAACAAACTGATCACATTACGAGTGAGAGAACAAATGCAAGATAGACAACGTTTCACTTCCACTGTGTTTGAAACGTCATTGAGTTTTCTTTGATATGTGGCGGAAAATTTAGCTTAATGTAAACAAGCCCTAGACAAGGGTTTTCACAGAATCTCGGACAACAAAAAAGACAGAACAATAAAAAGTTAGACCTATTCCTTTCAGTGATTCCAATGTACAACAGAAGTCTTAGTCATTACAAAACAACAGTTCATAAGAAAGCAATACTGCCTCAAAATTAGAAGAAAAAACACAATGAATTTCAATGACAGTGTAAAAGACCTATCTGAAAAGGCCACAATAAGGGTTTTCGTCCCATATGAATATTAAGACTCTCAACAGGATCAGCAGGATCTCTGCCTTACAACATCAAGGACGCAAAAGTCTGCTGCTTTACTGATAAAGTCTGACACACCTGATCACTACTGATGTCTATAAAAATTCTAGTGTGAAAACACATTTGTTAATTTTATTTTCTCACTCCAATGTTGTGATATTTGACAGTGGTAACTTTATTTAACCACAGCAACTCCCAAAGGTCGCAGGAGAGTCAAACATTGGGATATGTTTCCTCTGACACATGTACCGTCAAGCTGTACTTCACATCACACTTCTCCACTAACCAGGTGGACCAATACAAACGAACACTCCTTTGACTATTGACAGGAGCTTGTAGTACCATGACCCACCACAAAGTGAACCCGGGCAGCAGTTTGAAGCAGTGCCTTAGCGAGCTGAGCCACACATTGACTGGAAACCAGTCTTTGATGATTAAGGTGACTTGCAGGTTGTTAAATGGCTGAGGAGAGAACAGAGAGTCTGCTCCAATCACGGGAAAGAGGGACAAGTTATTCAAATGTTTAACTGTCACTCCCCACTGTTTGGTTCTTGAGAATAAATTCAATTTTTCCCCGTTCTCACTGGATCAGATTCTCTTGTTACTCTACTTGCCTCCATGGTTCAGTGTTGACAGTAGACTGATGGGGGGGCCTTCTCTGCCTCAATGTTTCTACTTCCCCTTCTTGTTGAGAGGAGAAATTAACAGTAGCTCCTCGGGATGAAGATCTCTGATCAGTATGTGTATCTGAACTGATGGAGATTTCACAATGACATATTTAAAGGGAGATTTGTTGAGTATACATATGCTTTGCTTTCTGTAAATGCTCTGCTAACCGGTGACCTGCTATGATGTTGCTGAACTTCATTGATACAGACTGAATCCTGGTCTGACAATACTATCCTTCAGTGATACAGATTGAATCCTTGTCTTACAATACTATGCTTCAGTGATACAGACTGAATCCTGCTCAGAGGCTGATGAACAGCGGGTTGTAGAAACCCATATAAAGTGGGCATCTACCACCATCTACTGACTGGAATAATTACTACACTAAACATTGTTGTACTACTCAACGCCGCCACCGGGTGTTGTGTTTGTTAACTGCAACTGGATTCTCCCTTCAGAATAGGTGAAGCTGCGATGATAATCAGATTCAAGAGATGATGTCTAGAAAACATCACAAACATTCACATGATATCAAATCATAATGTATGTATAATGTGGCTAGCTTTATTTCATTATTTTTTTCATAATCATATTTACGAATTGTATATCACTTCTATACCGTGTACATTTACATGCTGAATACGGTATAATATCGTTACAGAGACAATGCCACACAAAGCAAAACAAAAAGTTGCTCCTAATAACTGCATGCACACCCAAATATCTGGCTAAGCAAAAGAATACATAAAACCAATCACACATCGCTGGCCTTCAGAGCCTTCATAAGCAAATTTTTTGCATCTTCTGACAGCTCATTCAGACAGTTCTTCAGCATGTAGTGGGTGGTACTGAATGACAATGCCCCAGCGGCCAAAGAGCCAATGACAGGAATGGTACTGGCCCAGTACTCTGCAATCATCAACCCGCCTCCTGCCGCCTTCGTCAACAGCTTTACAATCAGATCGTGCTTCACCTCGCTCAGCAGAGGAGACTTGATGACGGATTTCAGATCCTCCACTTTCACGTCCGTTCTCTCAGCAAGGTTCTGTAAAGACTCTTCATCAAGACCAAATGCATGATAATACTTATGGATCTCGTCTGACAAGATTTTTACATCTGCAGCAAAGGAAAGCCCTGGAATAGGTACAGTGGCTGCAAGACCAGATATAAAAGCTGACCTCCACACATGGGAAAGCAGAGCCTCTTTCTTCCTTTGGTTGATTTCCAGGGTTAAATTAGGGATGGACATCAGGAGTGTTTGCCTCTTGTGAGCAGGAAGCTCTTTCTCCATTGTTTCCTCCAGGTCTGGGAAATCGTAGAGATGGAGCTCAAAACTGGAAATCAGGAAGACCTTAGGACAGCCTAGATCCTGGTCCTCAAGCCCTGAGGAGTAAAAAACATAAATGCAAATAAAACCACAGTAACAAATTTGAACTAAGATATTTTTCTTTCTGTTTCTTCCGTTGTACTGTACGTCTACTTACAGAAATATTTAATCTATCAAACTTTAATCAAAACATTTTTCAAACCTTTGATGCAGTTCAGTCTGATTCTTTCTAGAGTCTCATCCTGGTTGAAATTCTTCTTCCTTCTTTTTTCTGCATCAATAGTTGCATCTATCTTGGAGCGCACAAAGTAGAACTTCTTCTTCATTTTCTGGATTTCCTTAGCCAGCAGAACATCATTGGCCCTAAAACGCTCTGATGAGATTATGATGAAGAAATCATAGCGATCAAATGTAACTTTGTGTAGGTAATCTTCGGGTTTGAAGTTAGGGGTGCCAACACCAGGGAGATCCCACACCTTGACATTGGGGTGCTTTGGGTGAGGGTAATCCTTCACCTCCATGGTGGTCTCTACCGCACCAGTCGCAGCAGATTCTTCGGCTTCATCATCCAGACCCCGGAAAGCATTTATAAAGGTGGATTTACCTGAGCCTGACTCCCCTGTTATGGCAATGTTCAGCTCCACATTTTGAATCTCCTCCAAGTAGTCTTGGATCTTGCCCGCAGCGCAGGTCAAGCTCTCGTTCTCCAGCGCTTCTTCTACCTCTCTTCTTACTGTTGTAACTTCATCATCTGTAATAATGTCCAGTTCTGGGTCTGGTTGTGTCCAAAATGGATCTATGTTATCCACCATGGTGATCTTTACAGAAACATTACAAAATGAACAAAGAGAATATGAATCAGTAAAATTAAATACTCTTTCACAAAGTCAACAGTTGTTACACTAAACATTGTTGTCTTGTACATGTAATGTGATTTCTATTTAAAATAATGTAACCCACAAGTAACGATTCATAATTAACTTAGCTGTTGTACTGACAGAAATGCTATGACTAAAAAATGTAAACTCAACAAATGGATCAAAATTTAGAGATTTCAACGTTTTATTTTATATCTTTCAACAACAAGAAACAATCATCATCGCAGATGACTTGGCTTTCAAGTACAAAAGTGAAGTCATGTCACAAATGACAGTTACAATCAGGGTATATGTGATCACAGAATATGTCATCATAATATTTCATACTTCATTAACTCTAAATGAATGTGTTGATGTTGGTATTATTTTTCCAGTACACAAAACATATTTACAAAAACACCAAAACATCAGAGGAAGCATTTTGCTAAATGTTTTAGTAAGCACTGACATTATCAGTGTGTTACAACAATCAGTCTACTCGCTGATAGGGATCCCAAGGGCTACACTCATAACTCTCTCTGCGTCCTGGCTCAGGTCGTTAAGGGCGGAGGTCAGAAGATAATAGCAGGAGGCGAAGACAACACCACCCGACGCCACCGTACCGAGCACTGGCACGCGTTTCTCAAGGAAAGAGGCAAACGTCTGCTGTGTAGCAGCAATCTGACTCAGCAGGACTTGTAACTTCTGCTCTGAGAGCTTTTTTCCCATGGTGGATAGGACACTCTCCTGGAGCACCTGTGGGGCGTGGGGTTTGAGATAAAGGGTTAACAGTGGAAGGGAAAACTGCCTAGAAATCCAGAATCCTGAGTCGCCTCTTCACTGTTGACATCCAGACTCGTATTTTGCAGGTACTATTTAATAAAGCTGCCAGTTGAAGACCTGTGAGGCGTCTGTTTCTCAAACTAGACTCTCTAATGTATGACACTGTAATGATCAATTAGCCTTCTAAAATGATAAACTTGGATTAGCAAACACAAAGTGCCATTGGAACATAGGAGTGATGTTGTTGATAATGGGCCTCTGTGTGCCTACGTAGATATTTCATTGAAAATCATCTGTTTCATATATTTAAAATGTAAATGGCTAGACTCCCAAAATCAGGTTAGGCTCAGCCAAAAGCTAAGACACCCCATTTTGGTACCTGATAAGAGTTTCCTGTCAGTGCAGCCAACTGCTGTAAGGACTCAGCATCCAGGCCAAAGCTCCGCTGGTAAGACGTCAGAACGTTGATCAATAACGGCACAACGCCACGGCCGCCATCTCTGGTTGATACGGAAGTCAGGCAAGCCTCCATAGCACTCCTCCACACAGCACCCCTGAGGGCTGTCTTCTTCTCCTCCACCACAGCAGATGAGACGTTGGGCAGAGACAGCAGGAAAACGTGCCGCTTGTGGCCCTCCAGCTCCCTGGCTATGGTGGACTGCAGGAGGGGGAAGTCAAAGCTCTGCAGCTGGAAGCAAGACAGCAAGAACACTTTGGCGCCCTCCAGCCCGGCCTTGCTCAGACTCCCCTCACATTCCTCCCTGATCTGAACCAGGACTTGGGTCTCAGTGAGTCCCTTGCCTCTCCTGCGTCTTAACGTGGCGTCCAGGTCGCTGTCCACTTTGTTCCATATGAAATAGAACCTCTTGCCGGTCTGACTAATGGCTTTGGCCAGCTGGACATGGTACTCCTTGAACCGTCCCGCAGCTATGATGATGAAGAAGTCATACTGCAGCAAAGCGACCTGCTCCAGGTACGTCTCCGCCTGGAAGGCAGGTGTGCCGATCCCAGGCAGGTCCCACAAAGTGATTGTGGGGATTCTGGGGTGGCTGTAGGCGGTGGCCTCCAGGGTGGTCTCCGTAACGCCGATCGGCGCTGCCTCTGGAGTGTCGGCTTGAATGCCGCGGAACGCGTTCACAAACGAGGACTTTCCTGACCCAGACTCGCCTGTGACCGCGATGTTCAGAGTGGCAGAGTCCAGCTGCTTTTGCATGTCTTGGACCTGAGACACAACCTCAGTCACCGAACGAGATTGCAGCACACTGGTCATCTCCATCAACTCCGACTCGCTGATGGTCAACAGTCTGGACATTTTACCGTGTAGACACCCTCGTCGGATGTTGCGAAGAATACTTTGATTAGTTTCTGTACGTTTTTGAAACCTGTAAAGAGGTGATTAGTCATTCAGTCAAATGAAAGTAAAAAGCAATATGCTTTATGAGAACATTTTTCCCTTTCATCAGAAGTTGGTTTTGGTTTTACTTTGCTGTCTACAAAGCCATTAATTGTATAATGACTTGCTATTATTAGCATTGAGTCAACATTTTATTCTACAGGTTGTCTTTCATCATTGATACTAACAAGGCTACACAGACACTGTTCACTCCTAAATCATTCTCTACCTGCAACAGAATGCCCTATGTGACCTAAAGTTCAGTTTGACCCAGTAGAGTTGAAATTTCATGAAAATACTTTGAGCTTTTTAGCAAAGTGAACATTTTCTGTCAATTATATGAGGAAAAAGGGTCAATGAAATGTGTTTATTTGTGAACGTATACACATTTCACAGACTAAGATTAGGGGAACACATCACTGAATCATCACTTTGAACAGAAACACAATAATTGGAAAACATTTTCACATGCATTAATTTGCTTAACTTTGCTTGTCAGTTCCTCTTTATATGCAGGTGTTCTTAAAGTTACAGTGTAGCAAAGAGCACCTCATGTCCTGAGGGTATGTGGTGCCAATATACCACGGCTAAGAGCTGTTTTAGGGAATGACATATCGTGAAGTGAATGGACCCAAATACTTAGCGGTAGGATATTGGCAATACACCACAAGCCCCTGGAGACGCCCTGTCGCTCATATAATCCCGTTGCCAACGCAATTGGAGCAGTATAAAGTTGCGTGATGGTATGTATATCTACCAGCTGTATACGGTCTTAAATACAACGCCTATCAGCCAATCAGCATTCGGTATTCAAATGAACTGGTTCATAAGAGCATTTTGATCACCATTATTTAATGACTGAGGAAAGCAGTGCCAAAACTTGAAAAATATACACGTTACTGGAATGACCCAAGATACAGCTAGACTAGGCTAGAAGGTGATTGTTTAAGCACATTGTCAAATTATTTAGACCAAAGTACGAATGTCGCCAATGGAACATACAGTAGCATATATGATGATCTGAAAGAAACCTGAAAAGAATAGGAGTAACCAAGGTGATATATATTCGTCAGTGGATCTAGAGAACGTTACCGTAATCTGTTAGCGCCTTAATTTGAATGGAGCTGTATAGCGCGGCGTTTCTAAATGCATTTTTACTCTCCAATGCGCTGTGACGTATAGGTCCTGCCTCAGAACGCTCATTGTGAGAAGTTATTGCAAAGTTTCACTAAGATTATACACATTCGCCAAGTAATTAGACATTTCTGGTCAGAGAAAGAAACAAATCTTCTCGTCAACTTTATGAACAGGTTGTTTACCGTCAGAACTCGTGGTTCCACAAACGGATTGCTTCCGGATTTAACGCCACCAAAGTGTGTTGGTTACAGGCTTCGCAAACATAAGTCAATTAGGGTGTAAGGGTAACGTTCGAAATACTTTCAATTGCGGAAGGCGATACATTTTCCTCATGTATGCACATCTGGCAGTTATTTACGCAAATATTTAGAAACAACAGAGTAAATGGGAAAAGTTATAACGTCTTAAAATGCGCCTCCGAATTCGATAAGGACGCACATGATTACGATTATTCATTTGTATAAACAGGTAAATTTTACTAGGAAATTATATATTACATTCCTTTGCAGGACGTTGTCATTTATCCCTTACATATCACTTACTGTTCATCACAACAGGCATACCATTTGGTTACATGAATATTTACTCACTAAGATGATCAGTTCTGCTCACAGAAATTATTATTTTTACTGTAGTAGAAAATACACTTTAAGGTTGTACGGTTCTTTACCAGTCCCCACGTGGATTTCCCGTAAATGGCTTTTTATTCTAGGATTAGTTTCGGTTTTACTGTTCATAACAGTTTCCGGCAGTTTAAGAACATTGCTTAGAGCAAGGAACGGAGCACTGATAACGCATACAGTGGCTAATATAAAAATATTATATAGACAAATCCGTCATAATATACTGTTTATTTTTAGTAGGTTACGGGAGAAGTTTGTTAGTTTAGCTTTCTTGTTGGGTTGGCTTTCTGGTTGGGTTGGCTCACTTTACATGTAGGTCGTCACTTAAATTGGCCTGTCAATTCTGGACAGCAAATCCCCCTGTGGTTGTCTTATGATGGATTAAAGCAATGACGGATTCATGCATATAACAATCATGGGTGTAAAGTTACTATCCTTTAATTACCTTTTTTTGCCACAATGTGGAAATATCTTTAGAAATACCCTTGAATGAGTGTCTGGAACTGAGTATATAGTTACAATATCTATGTAAACATTGTATACACTATATTTAGTTAACAATTGTTAACTTATATAGTTAACTAGCTCATGCACTAGATAAATATGTAATATAAATATCTTCAAATTTGGCACCCAAACAAATATCATCACAAATCTCTGCGGCAACACAACATTATCATTGCATCAAATAAAGTATCTGTAGTTCAGAAGGTATGTAATAATGTTGATCCATGACATTGTCTTCTTTTGCTTGAAACGGATCATGTTTCTGCTGTTTGAAAAAGGCTGGTGTCAGAACCAGCCAGGAGCTGTCAGGTCTAGGCATCTACCACATGGCAGCTCTCAACTCGTACGCTTAATTTAGATAGAGAGTGCTGTGGTGAAACCGGGCCCCGGGGCTACCTCTGTAAGTGTGTGTGGCCCTTGGGCTCCCTGTATTAGGTCACGACATTTGCATTCGGCAACACGAGGGAGGCGGGGGTTAGGGTTGAGAGGAGGGAACAGGGAAAAGGTTTCTCCCTCCTTTCCTCTCCGGGCTGCCGGAATTAAAAAGGAAGAAATGCAATTTAAAGACATGAAGTAAACAATCACAGAACACTTGTTTCCAGCGCAGACACAATTTCCCGGGCCTTGTCCAATTCCACTGTAGCCCCGGGGCCAGACCAAGCTACACCTGGTTCTACATCACTGATTCAAATAGTAAGAGAGCTGAAAAATCAATCCACATGACATTTTAAAGAACAGAGCAACATTTCTGTATATACAGCAATATTTGAGTTTCTTTTTAAACGGGGCGGGGGATGTCTGTGGTTAGAGGAGGTTACACCCGAGTGTGCCCTGCCTTCCAACTATTTGGAAGAAATAAAACAACAAAACATCTCATGGTAATGCAAACATGAGATGAACCCCGATCTACTTCTGGACTTCATAACAATTTTCAGTCAGATAATGGTTTTGTACTATATGAAACAGGGTTTTGACAGTAAAGTAGACACTTAATGGAGAACGAGATGGTAGTTAGACACTATATATAGAACATGATGGCAGTAGGACACTTCATAGAGAACAAGATGGTAGTAAGACACTATATATAGAACATGATGGTAGTAGGACACTTCATAGAGAACAAGATCATAGTAGGAAACTATATAAAGAACAAGATCGTTGTAGGAGACTCTATAAAGCTCAGGATGGGCCTGGGTCTCAAATTCAACGAGTCAACCACTTTGAAAAAAAGGTTAATGACAACTCCATTGATGACAACCATTCATTCAGCCAATTGATCTATCAGACTCCAAAAGTGTCCATGCATTTAGTGCTCTCCAGAAGAACTCCTGCATCTAGTGAATTCCGTTTGCCTGTCACTGCCCAGCTCTCCTGTTATCCAAGCACAATCTCCTTAACCGTGACCAGTCAGGCTTCAATATGACTTAAAAACCAAGACCATTATCCTCTGTGTCAAATAAGCTCTTCACATTTCCCTAAAAAACTCAGTCCTCTATTCACATCTTCTTAGATGTAGTATCTTCAACACGGTGAACCATCCAATCCACACTCTTAGGGTGGCTTGTTTTAGGATAGCGTCCTACCTGGCAGGCTTAGGATAGCGTCCGACCTGGCAGGCTTAGGATAGCGTCCTACCTGGCAGGCTTCTCTTGGCCCTGGGATGTGAAGAGAATGGCTGGTCCAGGAAAAAAGCCTGAAAATAAAAATCCTAGTTATCGTTCAAAGCTGTGCCACATCATTGAGACAATTCCATAGGCACCATTGAAGGACAACCTTATATCTACTTTCTTTTAGGTTCGACCATAAAGATAAAGGCCATAATAATTGCTACAAAAACACGATTCTGTTCATTTTTAGATCAATCAGCTAACTCATTAAATTTCAGTGTATGACATTTCTTTTACAATACTCAGTGTTGGGAAGTAAAGTCACAAACCTACATAACATGTATTGTCAGAAGGCTCATTCCCGTTATGGCCGACAATCTGAGAGTGTTCTCATAGCCAGGTGTATGAGTTGCTACCTGTTTCCCAGAATCCATCTGTCTACGGACAACCTCTGTCCCTGCTAACGCACGCTGGGTCCTGAAAACAGAAACAGTCCTTTGGAGAGCGCTTCCAACATCCTCTACCTCTCACATGGCCTGGAGATAGAGATCAGTTCTGTAACTGGAACCCTATGGGACATGAAGAAGACAGGCTGCTGTAAGAGAAGAGAGATCTTTGTGGCAAACACAAGCGCTTGGCTGTTCTTTCACATGCCTGTCAGTCAGCCTCACCCACCCAGACACCTGTTGCCTAGCGAGACACGACTTTGAAGAGCCAGTTCAATGCAATTACACAATTATTTTCTTCCATACTATGAGCCAGTCTGTGGATGAGGAAATACTCCAATCAACACGTTGCTTTAGTTAAACTAGCCACTGCCACTGCCAGCAAGTTTAGCATTTCTGACCAAACGACAATATAGGTCAGTTTGTTTGTTTCCGATGCCAGACTCCGTCTCCTCGTTATCTCTAGCAGTAAGTGTAAACATACATAATGAATACAGCTTGCTCTGTGTCTGGACATGTGTGCATGTATCTGCTGAAATTAGGTGATTTTGATTCTCTATCTTGTACAACAGTAGCAGTCTATTTGTCGATGCAAATGGTTAGTGACACAACATTTGACACAGAAGGACACAACTTCTGACAGAAGCGGACTGTGGCCCAAAGGGCACTCATCACCTATAAATAATGCACTTTCAGGCCGTGATCAAAACCTTCTCCTTACAAGTATTTGAGTGTAATTCGGATTGCAGACCAGATCTGTTAACACCAGCTGGAAGGGTTTAGAATTCTTTACGTCTTTCATCAATATAACCTTCACTTTTCACACTTTCAAGCCCTTCCCTGTCTGCTCCCTCCATCCCTTTCCTCCAGTCCCACCTCCCACCCATTCATGCTTGAGATTCCTCCTCCCCGGCAGAATATTCGGGGGTAGGATCTTAATTTGAGCCACTTTGTTGCTGCAGTAAGATATTCACTGCGTGAATAATAATGGATGGGCATTTTCGTACAGGTTCACGTTTTGCTGGGGAAATAAAGTCTTGAATTTGAAAGTAGAAACGACAAACTTCAGCAGCAATTTTGCAACTCAAACTCAGTACATTAAAAACATTCTCCTGCATCGGCGAACAACAAAACGGTATCCACTGCGTTGCTCTCTCCGCAGCCGGACAGAACAGTACAGTTCTTCCGCAACGACAAGATCAGCTCAGATCCAGGACATGACAGGGTTGTCAGAGTTCTGATATCAGGAGCCTGTGATCCAGGTCCTTATCACCTCACTGGCCTCCACTGCTCAGGGCTGCGTTAGTTACTCAGTGAACTTATAATAAACATCAAGGGCCTTTTCGGACAATGCCCTTGCTGCTTGTTTGTGTGATTGGGCATGTTGTACATTAGCGTAGCGACGTAGGAAATCTAAAAGATGTTTCAGATTGTTCCATGATCTCTGGTCTCTGCTGACTACAAAATATTCTCAGTGTGTCCACTGATGTGCGTATGAGCTGTGATCCCGGAGCCAACTGGACGACAACAGCCCTCTCCTCTCGCGTACAGGCTGGTGGGCGCAATCTACTCGCCCCATTAACATAACCACCAGGAACAGCACCGGTCTGTCAGGGCAGCTTTGGACCAATTTGACTGAACATTAAAGGGCAGCGTAAACACTGTCAACAGACGGGCCGGACGGACCAGCCCCCGCAGAGTAATAGCTCCTATAACGACCTGTTTGACAAGACGGATCAAACACACACAGACAAAAACAAAATGTCTCCCTTTGATAGAACGAGTGGCGGGGGCTTCTGGGCATCCCAGTGCACTTCGAAACTTCCCAGGAACATTAGAGCCCCCCCTGAGTTTACGTCCACGTCCCCACTGAGCTCCTGTACCTTACTCAGCACGCCGGACCCCAGGTGACGAGAAGTGTCCTCGATAGGGAATAGGGTGCCGGTTAGTACGCTTTCTTCGTGTCCGTCAACGTGGCAACAAATGGTCTCTGAGAGCGCTAGCGGGGAGGAGGGAGGAGGGAGGAGACAGGAGGGACAGCGGACAGGAGCAGACCAGCTGAAATAAAGGACTCTCTATGAACCAGATGCTGTTTGGTCTAATCTGAGCCGACAGTCATCCGTGGCGATGATGACCATATCAAAGTGCCGGGGATTCCTCACCCTGTGTCATTTTCCTCAGCTGGCTCACAGTGTCTCTAACAGAAGCCTCTGGTATTCACTGCTCAAGTGCTTCAGCCACATCCTCCCCTTGCTCCCACTGCTGGAGAACATCAGTGACACCGACTCCCTCCGACTCACTGTACTGCTCTATTGGTATTAGTACTGTTTTGTTCTTCGTCATCGTTGCAGCTTTTTTTTGCATTGTTGAGCGGTAACTTATAATTGAGGATCTCAGAATAGGATGGTAGTTGTCTGTTATGACATGTATCATGGGTGTACAAGAGATGAACACTTGACCATTGGTACTTGAAATGCGCACTTAATGGCTTCGCCAGATCAGATTGTATAGATAAAATAGATGAAATGTATATCGAGCTACAATTTCACGTTACAACCACTAAGCAATCCATTAAGATGTGTTTATTTAATGTTTATGCTGTTTGCCTAGTGATCTTCCCTATGAACTGGAAGTCCTCAGCAGTACCCTTGGCTTGTCTGGCTGCACTACCACACTCATCCAGAAGGAGGAGCTCTTGTGATGTGCTTCAGCAGACCGAGGTGAGAGGAAAGAAGAATTGAGGGGTTGGGCAGGAGGGGAAGGGGGAAAATCTGACCTTGTTTCAGAACCTGAACAATAGAAACCCAATACTGCCTCAGAACCTGAACATTAGAAAGCCAACACAACATTGCCAGTAGAAACCTACCACCACTTTAATAACAGATCAACAGAAACCCAACACTGCTTCAGAGACAGAAAAGTAGAAAGACAACACTGTTTTTTCAGAACCAGAAAGTCGAAGAAGAATACCTCTTTAGATCTTGAACAGTGAAACCTAATGTCACTTCAGAACTGAAACACCTGAGACCAAACAACACTTCAGAACCCAAAAAGTCGAAATCTACCAAAACTTCAGAACAAGAAAAACTGAAATCTTGAACCAGAAGGTTAAGAACTCAACACCGGTTCAGGATCAGAACATTAGAAACCTAACACTGCTTTAGAACCAGAACTGGTGTACACCCAAAACTGCTTCAAACCAGATAAGGAAAACCCCAAATTGCTTCAGAACCAAAACAGTGGAAACTCAACGCTGATTCAGAACCAGACTCCACGTCGGTCATAATTAGAATAGGGGAAAGTTAACACTACTTATGAAACTCAACACCACTTCAGAACCATTTCAGTAGAATCCCAACACCTGCAAAGAACCATAACAGTAGAAAATCAATATCCCTTCAGAACCAGTGAGAGAACAGCCAAACCAGAGCCATTTCACTTTTGAATAAACTGTCGGAACTCTCAGAAGTGACATGCTGTTTTTTCCTTTTGCACATGAAAATAGCCCTTGCCAGATAATTGTGTCTGAAACAAAACATATAAGAAGGCTTTCTTTACCAGGAGTTGTAGTTCTCTTGCATCCAAAAATTACAGCTGCAGTTAAAAGTAAAAGCAAAGGCTACTTAACTTTGGCTCGCCCAGGTTTAGTAGCTCCATCTGTGTCCAGATAAGGTCCCAGTGGAAAAAAGTGGAAAGAAAAAATTGGAAGACAGAACGAAGATGTTGGTGAACTACTGAATGCAGAATTTAACCTAGACTGTTTGTATAATAAGAAGGCGAAATGTCAGATGCCCAAAAATCTAACAGCAAGCAGCACACTGTGCCACAAACACTATGTCTGCTATGCTAACTACCCTGTTTTCTGTACTCCGAATCTGTATGTACTGTTGCACAAGCAAGACAGTATAGGAAAATGACATGAACTTGAGATTCATACGAGATGTTAATTTTCTAAAATGTTTATTGAAATATACATGGTACATCCAGAGACATCAGCTGGTGCTGGACCAGGCATTATTTTGGAGGCCCAAGTAGAAGCTATTGTGAACATATACATTTTGATATACATCTTTATACATTCCACTTGCACATACAGACACTTAATACTTGTACATTTTCTGCCCTCATCTACTTGCACTTATGCAAACTGCATTTTGTTGTACTGTACTTGTGCTTGTTCATTGACAATGAAGTTGAATCTAATCTAAATCTAATCTAACCTAGTATGTCTGTTGCATGATCACTTCTGACACAATAATGTTTCTGAAATGAGAACCACTATATGACTTGGGGATCTAATTTGTTGCGAAGGATATTTGTATGTAAATAACAACATGAAATGTATGTAAACACAGAAATGGGGACGGTTTAAACACTGTATTGTCAATATGTGTAAAGCTTGGCTAGAAGTGGAGTGGAAAACGACTGTGAAAACAACTAAAAGCAACCCTTACTCACGTCAAACAGAAACCCTCCGTCTCCCACTTTCCCTCCCGGTCACTGTCACAGCAGCCAAAGACTGTGTCATCAGGGAGTCAGTGTTGTCCACTTGGTAGAGATTACACAGCCTGCTAGACAAAGGGATACAAGCAGTGCCCGGGCATTCATTAGCCCATAGAGAAGAGAGAGAGAGTGGAGAGAAACAAGAGAGACACAAGAAAAGAGTACAGACAAGAAGGGAGGAAAGAGAGAGGACATAAGAGAAAACAGAGTTTTGAGACAGAAGACGAGAAGAGAGAGAGAGGAAAGAGGAGAGCAAGAATAGAGAGTGGGGAGGAAGAAGGAGAAGAGGTGAATGATAAATGAGAGAAAAGAGTGAAAGAGGAGAGATGTGTAAGGATGAGATGAATAATGATGAATAGAAGAGGAGATGGTTATGTTATCATCAGGGCCATCCTTCTCCCAGGAACGGCCTACTAATCATCAATCTGGGCTGGAAGCTGCATGTCTGTGTGTGTGTGTGTGTGTGTGTGTGCGCGTGTGTGTGCATTTGTCAATGTGTGTCTATGCTGTCTGTGTCTCTGTTTAATAGCTGATTGAATGTCTCTAAAGGCTGGCCGTTATCACGGCCTGAACATGTTTTGGGCTGTGTTGAAGAAATTCCCAAGCCGAAGATGACACTCCACTCTAACCAAAACCAGTCCGCCAGGAGAATAAAACCACTCTACCAGGAGATGCCACTCCACTCGAACCAAAACCAGTCCACCAGGAGATACCACTCCACTCTAACCCTAACCAGTCCGCCAGGAGCTACAACTCCACTGTAACCAAAACCAGTCTGCCAGGAGATACCACTCCACTCTAACCAAAACTAGTCTGCCAAGAGATACCACTCCACTGTAACCAAAACCAGTCTGCCAGGAGATACCACTTCACTCTAACCAAAACTAGTCTGCCAAGAGATACCACTCCACTCTAACCAAAACCAGTCTGCCAGGAGATACCACTCCACTCTAACCAAAACTAGTCTGCCAAGAGATACCACTCCACTCTAACCAAAACCAGTCCGTCAGGAGCTACCACTCCACTCTAACCAAAACAAGTCTGCCAAGAAATACCACTCCACTCTAACCAAAACCAGTCCGCCAGGAGGTACCACTCCACTTTAACCAAAACAAGAAATCAACATGAAATCAATATGCGGTTCAAAAGAGAATGAAGAAGAGGAACAATACAGACTAGGTAAAGAAGAAGAACGATTCTGGCTGGTATGAGGAGGAGAGATTGTAGGACTGGGATGAGAAATTCAGTTTGGAATGAGATTCAGACGGGGATGAGAAAGGACGAGATATTCAAACTTGGATGAGAAGAGATTCATCCTGGGATGAGTAGGGAGGAGGAGAAGCAGATGAGGACTGAAAAGGCCACAGAAATACACATTGTTATTTTCCTCATATGAGGATAACTATTTATGAATGGCCAGAACTATCCAGTCGATCTTGAGACCAACAGTATAGTAATATACAGTGTACGTTGTCATTCTCCATTTCAGTCATTTGGCAGACACTTTAGCCAGAACTGTACATCTGTACATCCAAATTAATTCAGAAAACTGTGTAGATCTGATGGAATTTATCTGCCCAGTCCCACCATGACACCAGGCTAACAGCATGTCATGATATAATTGAGTAATTTCTCAATCACATACAACTATTTCTACAAGCATTTTCAAACATTTGTTCTTGTAGAAATATGCAACATTTAGAAAAAACATATACCTGTTTTGAAATACATTCTGAAAGCATACTATAAAGGAATTTATCCAAACCAAAAAAATATTTACCCTTCTAACAATGCGATTACATACCGATTACAAATACATAAGGAACACTGTATGCAATGCATTCTGGACAAAACAAAATATATTATGTTTAAAAAAATCTTATTAGATCAAAAAACCTTTCTTTGCAGTCACTAAATCATGCTAATTAAAATTGAACACACTACTTTCAAAAAGCCTTGGGGAGTCCTTTGATACATATTTCAGTTAACAATGTCATTGTTTATCAAATTCAAAGAGTATGGGTCAACATACTGTAAATACCAGTAAGAAACACCGATATTAGTTTATTACCTGCAGCTGGAAACGTAACAGTTAAAGCATCTGACCAGCAACCAAAATACTGCTAGACTACATCCCTGTAAAAAACCTACCGTTCAGTCCATGAGTGAGGCATTCAAATACTCTTATCTTGTGAAGTAATGGTAACTGAAACCAACTCAGAGCCCACACTAGGAAAGATTGTCCTGAGTCACTGGCTGATTTGGTTCTTGTCATGAGTTGCACAAGAATCAAGAATCATATATGTTACAGCACAGTTAATTTGATTTGATTTCTGTCATGAGTGTTGCACAAGAATCAAGAATCATATATGTTACAGCACAGTTAATTTGATTTGGTTTCTGTCATGAGTGTTGCACAAGAATCAAGAATCATATATGTTACAGCACAGTTAATTTCAGTCATCTGACAAATGCTCTGATCCAGAGCAACTTACAGCGATGTGTCCCTATATGTTTTAGTACTCTCCGTGTGGTATCCCTAACCCTGGCATGAGGGGCACAGTGCTGCACCAACAGAGCCACACAGGGCAAAAGGCTGTCCAGTGCCTCTTAATATACAGTATGCATTATGTGAGTGGGGAACAACTGTGCCTGTTGCCTGTGGTATCGGGGACCTGCTAAGACATCTCCCCTGTGTGACTTTACAGATACAGTACATCTTGCTAGACAGAGGCAGGGAGTGAAAGAAGAGCGGGCCGTGTTTGAGCTCGTTGCTCAACACACGTTGCCCTCCCCACAGGAATGTATATGAAAGCACGTTTTGTATGAGCCGCACCTTGTATAATCCATCTGCAGGCTTTTAACGAGGAAACTGACCGGCTGAAAATGCTATGGTTTCAAAGTGCTTGGAAGTGTCCTTTCAACAGGCTAGCTAATCGGAGATACAGAGGGGGTAGAGGACAGAGGGGCTCACATCACTAATCCTCTCTTTGCTCCCAAATGCTATCTTTTTCTCCTCCTGATCTTTCCAGGACTGACTGGCCCTCATCCAAATAACGGTTTCCAACATTATGGTAGGGACATAACTGACCCTGTGGGACAGAACCGAGTCTGTGGCACAGAACCGACGCTGTGGGACAAAACCAAGGGGATGGACCTCACACTGCTATAAGGACAGAATCAATATGGCTGTGAGGACAGAAACAGAGCCACGGCCTATTGCAACATACTTCGGCATGGTTGTGTTTGGTAGACATCCCCTAATTTCAACCACTACTAAACCCACTGGAATGGTAGGAGTGTCAGGCTTGAATGGTAGAAGTATCAGGCTGGATTGGTAGGAGTGTGAGGCTGGAATGGTAGGAGTGTCAGGCTGGAATGGTAGGAGTGTCAGGCTGGAATGGTAGGAGTGTCAGGCTGGAATGGTAGGAGTGTCAGGCTGGAATGGTAGGAGTGTCAGGCTGGAATGGTAGGAGTGTCAGGCTGGAACGGTAGGAGTGTCAGGCTGGAACGGTAGGAGTGTCAGGCTGGAACGGTAGGAGTGTCAGGCTGGAATGTTGGGAGTGTCAGGCTGGAATGTGGCAGGCACTGAGCAACGGTACAGCGGGAGAGTTCGGTGGTTGTCGGGGCAACAATAACGATGCCCTGCTCTGTTCTCTATCAGGCAGGCCGGGCTGCAGCTGTCAGGTCACGAGGTCGCGCCAAGGGAATTGAACTTCATATTGCCTACCAGTTCTATGTGATACAGCCGAGCAGGGAAATGGCCCATCCTTGTGTGATAGAGCGTGGCATGGAATAATGTATGCATGGTCATGGAGCCTGTCTCCCTACTGCATTAGCCTCAGTGATGTATACATTACCCCTGACTATTCATTTCTCCTAACTTGGCATTGATGTATGTGGCAAAGGAATAAGCAATGCATATGTAACCTATAGCCCTTTAAATATACATTTACCAGGACTAACACTCTCCGTGATCCTCTCCTTATCTGCATTTGCAGGCTGGCGAAGATCCATCATGCTTTATGAGGCTGGCCCGGGTAATTCCACCACGTGTGTTGCTGTAACCAGACAGAACACACACACTGGCCTTTTCCATTATACAATGCATATCTTGTAGAGCAACATTTTGAATATCATCCAGGAGAAATCTAGATTTTTTTGGGGGGGGTTTGGTAGGGGGAGTTATTCCCAAATATTTCCTGAGATAAGCGTGATAAGGCCTCAGCATCGTCATGGTAACTGTGGTATATTAATGACCTGCCAGATAATTACAATTACCCTCCTTCCTCTTCTCCTGCTCCTTTTCCTCCCACCTTCCTCCCTTGCCTCCCCTCGCTCCTCCCTCAATCCTCTCCTCTCCTGCCCTCCTGAAGGAATGGAAACACCGTTTGGTGATAGGTTGATAACCAAAGGACACCGGCAGAAAACAACAAGGAAAGCAAAAGAGGAATGTCATTGATGGTATCATGTCTAATTCGATTGGCTGAGAAAGCCAAGTGCTATCTGTTAATTTCACCTGTGAATACTTCATTAAACATGGAATGCATATGGGTGAGCCATTAATTACATCTGACTATTGGTTTAATTCAGTGTTTATCAGAGTTAATCGGGTTTTCTACCGGCCTGGAGTGGCTGGAACAGTAGAATCCATGCTTTCCTATATGAGCTGTGGCAACCCATGATGACTATCTAGGCTTTCAGGCAAGGAATAAGGACAAATAAATCTAGGTATCTTATAGGCCGTCAGGCTCTGGAGGAAAATATCTGCCATTTAAATGTATCATAGTAAAAGAAAATTATAGCCATTGCTCTATATGCCCATAGAAATCCTTTCAGTAAGTGATAGACAGTGGTTTCAACCAATGGTGTACAGTACACTTTATTATTTTGGGCAAACCAATCTAATGATTATCTGAGGGGCTGTGCCAATCATGTTGGACTAAGAGGGGAAGGAAGGTGAATGAAGGTGAGTAGGAAGGAATGATTAAAGAAGGGCAGACACTAGCTTCAGTTTTACAAAGACATTGCAAGAATGACAAAGACCAAGCCGGTTTGAGGAAGACTGTTTGACGAAAAGCCAGCCAGTTTGACAAAGGTCTAGCCAGTTTGATGAAGACCTAGCCATGTTTACAAAAGCCATGCCAGTTTGAGAATGACCTAGCCAGTTTTTCTAAGGTCTAGCCCATTTGACGAAGACATAGCAAGAATGACAAAGACCAAGCTGGTTTGAGGAAGACTGTTTGACTAAAAGCTAGCCAGTTGGACAAAAAGCTAGCCAGTTTGATGAAGACCTAGCCATGTTTACAAAAGCCAAGCCAGTTTGAGAAAGACCTAGCCAGTTCACAAAGACCTCATCATGACGACTAAGACGTAACCTGTTTAACAAAGACATAACCAGTTTGACAAACACCTAGCCAGTATAATGGAGACGTAGACAGTTTGACCAAGACAGAACTGTACCAGAAAACACAATTGTTTTTCATGTTAATTGTATATATAAATACTTTTGGAAGCCACTGTAAGGTTAAAAACAAAGGTATAAACTTTTTTAGACAGTACCGTTTGCCAAAGCAAAACATGTTTTTTGTTGCAAGTGCAGAGTTCATTGAATAATGGCATACCCATAATTCCCAAGGTTGCGGATTACTAACAGAAAATTTTATTAAATGCATAAATAAGAGTACTGTGCAGACAGCATATTAAGTAGGGAGAGAGTTTATAAAAAGACTTTCAATTATACCCAAATGGGTAGTAAGCAAACACAATAATGTAAGATGATGAGATATAAACAAAGGAACAAAGAGAGGAATTGCAGAAGTTGAACGTTTATTTAGCAAATGCATCGAATAACACAGTGTCATCCTCCACAATGAAATTCTTGTGACACGGCACATCTACGTAATAAGAATTAAGAAATACATCAAGCAAAAATACAGCAATAAGTATAGCAATAATATATAGAACTGGTAACTGGCAGCAATTTTAAAAAGCTAGGCAAAGCAACCTATATTCACATAGCTTGTAGAGGTTAAAGTTCATGCTCACCTCAATGACATCACTGCCGAAGAACAGAAGCTGTGTATGGTGGCTATAGGAAATAGTTTGATAGTGCCAGTTTGAATTCAGGCATTTTTTGTGCTATTTCTTCAGTGTACAGTGTAAGAAATATGTGCTACCACAACAGATAATTAAATGTAGTTTGATGTGTTTTGGAGTAGTTTTCCACTTGCAATGCAGTTTTGCGATAGCAGTACGAAATGTTTCTACTCACACTCATGAATTTGGACAATTTGAATAAAACTAATTACAGACTGGGACACAGCTGAATAATGGATTTTTTGAAAAAATGATGGGCCTTCTGGAAGATCTTTTGCTAAGTAAACTTTGGGGAAAATATGCATTTTGGAAGAACTGTCCCTTTAATAATACCAAATCCTAACACCACCAGGATCTAAATAAATAACAGTAATCAGATTACACCAGTGTGTTTGAAAAGTCAAAAACCTCTGCCAACAACCTTGAATAGGGGGGCAATCAGTCCCTGTAGGAAAATACAGCCAATCTGCCACACACCTAACTACAAAGTCGCACATAATTGTTTAATCTTCCAATCTCTGATTCCCACACCCCTCGTGCCCTAACATAGTTTTGACAGTACCCCTAAATTATTGTTGGTCCAGTTGGCTGTACAGGAAACAGGTGTTGAACCGTAGATAGACGGCCAGACAGACAGACAGCCAGACAGCCAGACAGACAGGCATGCAGACAAACACAGCCAATGTAGACTTATCACAGACCACGATAAGAAGATTATCAGGTCAATCGAAGACAGCCCTCTCTATCTGGACAGTTACCTGGACCCACACTCCACCACTAATCTGTATAGGAGCTCTGGACATCAGAAATGTGCTTCATATCGGCCTCCATCCCAGCCCAACAACGAGACCTTGGAATCAAGGTCACAACACTGAGAGAGCACTGCACTGGGAAAAGTTTGGAACACAAAAAGAAAACAACAGAGGGAGAAGATGTGTAACGGCGTGAATGGTTCATGTCTCAAGGTAGGACTTATCCGTGAAGAAATGTTAATATGTCCTTCAGTAACAGAGACATCACATGTGATAGCAGAGAGCAATCAACATCTTTGCTGTGATATTAAAATCAAGCTCAGATGCATCCTGTTTCCACTGGTTTCAATGGTAATCCCTGTGATTTATAACTGGTTTGTAGTCCACCTGTGGTGTGGAAAAAAATTCTTCAAGACCACATTTTCTCTGGCATGTGGGGTGTTAAGTATGTTTGGTTAGCCATTTTACCCATTTCTTACTGGAAATGTACTTATGTAAATGGATACCGAAGATGGCACGGAAAAACCACAAGGACCCCCATGTTGCTGTGCCTTTACCCTGACGACTTGTCACAGAATCATTTGCACCCTAGGTGAATTGGAACAAATGCAGCTATGAAAATAATGTCATTGATGTTCATCAGCTCATCAGGCCTTACACTCACAAACATAATTTGAATATAACCTTTCCTTGAGTGAAAATAGCTCAAAAAACTAAATCGTCATCAAGAATTAACAACTTTTTGCAACCTGACTTTGCTGAGATAATAGTCAATTAGGAATGCAACACATCAGACTTTTGAGACACTAAATTAAATGACTTTTTATGTGTTAATCATCTCTTACAATGTTTGATGAGTTGGGAGAATTCATAGAAAATGATTTGAGACCATTCGTCCATACAGAACCTCTCCAGATCCTTCAGGGCCATTCGTCCTTGTTTGTGGGCCCTACACTGTAGCTCATCCGACATGTTTTCAACAGAATTTAGGTCAGGGGACTGTTATGGCCATTGGAAAAGCTTCATTCTGTGTTCAGTGAACCATTTTTGTGTGGATTTTTGGAGGTATACTTTGGATTGTTTTCCCGCTGGAACATCCAGCAATGACAGTTTTAGCTTCCTGGCAGAGACAGTCAGGTTTTGGTCCATGTTGCCATTTATCCTAACCTTTGAAAGTAAAACAGCCCCACAACATCAGGGATCTACTGCCATACTTCAGGGTGGGTTTCTTTTGTACCTGAACATGGCTCTTTTTACATGGTGTTTGTTGCCAAAAAGCTATATTTGTGCATCATCAGACCATAGAACCTGGATCAAATTGAAGTTCCAGTGACATTGCGCAAAATGTCAGTGTCCGCCAGCCTACCCAATTTTAATGTGTTTTGTTCATAAAATTTTGTACAGGTGCCGATAATTGTGGCATGTATGTTTTTTGATAACATAAATATTTCTTGATAACGATTTTATTTGTCTTTGTACAATTTTCACTCAAATTAAGATTAGCTTTACATGATTTTCAGATTTTTAATGAACTTTTTTTGTTCTAGACGTCATCATATCCACAGGATTCACTCCACTTGTATTCAAACCCCACATTTTATTCTGTTACAAGATTAAATTAAACTTGATTTGAAATAGATTTTATTCATTTTTGCCATCGTCCATAATGTCTAAGTGAACAAATAAAACAAATAAAATCTGAAACTCCTCTAAATTAATTAGTGCGGGTGGGCGAATATTTTGGGAGCCACGATAGGTGGGGGTTTTACCTGTAATGATGTAGCACAGCGCCATATGGGTGTTTTGAACTGCAGTGTTGTACTACAATGACAGATTAGCGGTTGTAGTTGTGATAAAGTACTACAAGTTGATCCAAAGTATCTGCCTCTGGGTTCTACATGCTCTTAATTTGTTAACAGAACTTCCTCTTACACCAGCATTCCACCTCAGGGCTCTATGGTGTTTCTCAGTATATCACTTAACACCCATCAATCTGTCCGCCTGTTCATCTCTTCACCATTGCATCTCTCTGTCTCCCCGAATGTCTACTCCTCAATCTCTCCCCCTACATCCCTCTACTCCTCCCTCCATGCCTTCATTGCTCCTTGGCCAGCATGTCCACGTTAGCATGTCCCTCTCCTCACAGTGTTTATCCCCACGATGTTTCTCCTCACAGTGTTTGTTCCTACAGTGATTCTCCTCACAGTGTTTATCCCCACGATGTTTCTCCTCACAGTGTTTATCCCCACGATGTTTCTCCTCACAGTGTTTGTTCCTACAGTGATTCTCCTCACAGTGTTTGTTCCGACAGTGATTTTCCTCACAGTGTTTATCCCCACGATGTTTCTCCTCACAGTGTTTGTTCCTACAGTGATTCTCCTCACAGTGTTTATCCCCACGATGTTTCTCCTCACAGTGTTTGTTCCTACAGTGATTCTCCTCACAGTGTTTGTTCCTACAGTGATTCTCCTCACAGTGTTTATCCCCACGATGTTTCTCCTCACAGTGTTTGTTCCTACAGTGATTCTCCTCACAGTGTTTATCCCCACGATGTTTCTCCTCACAGTGTTTGTTCCTACAGTGATTCTCCTCACAGTGTTTATCCCCACGATGTTTCTCCTCACAGTGTTTGTTCCTACAGTGATTCTCCTCACAGTGTTTGAATGGTGGACAACGTGCAGTTTGCAGGTCCTCTTTGGACTCCTCCCTCCCCTCTCCTCTTCCCTCTACTCTCCCCACCTCTTTCACACATCCTCTCTCCTCCGCTCTTCCTGACCTCCTCTCCCATCTTCCCTTCCTCTCTCTCCTCTCCTCCTCGCTCCCTTCTCTTCTTCCCATTCTCGTTTCCCCCCCTTTGGCCTTTCAATAAAATATACTAGCAGCCTAATTACAGCTACATTGTCAGATGAAATGTATTTTCTTTGTACCAGTACAAATCCCCACAGAAACCTTTTCAATTTAGGTAGTCTCTTAGAGAACAATGCCATCCCAGTAGACAACTGAGGCAGCAGCACAAAGGACCATTATAAATGACGATTCATATTTCATATGTTCCCAAATGTTTGGTGCAAGTTACAAATGGAGGCTTGGTGAAGTATTTATGTCAAGCAACCAACAGACTATATATTAGTAATATGTGTTGAGTGAACAGAAACATATTCTTTGCTTGTGTCCATTTGTTGTCAGGATGCACGGTGTCTGTCAGGTGGCTATCGGAGGGGGGAGGAGAAGGAGAAGGGAGAGGAGAAGAAGAAGGGAGAGGAGAAGAAGAAGGGAGAGGAGGAGGTAGAGAAGGGGGCAGGAGCAAGAGGAGGAGAAGGGAGAGAAGGGGGAGGAAGATTAGTGAGAGGTGGAGAATAGGGAAGAGGAGAAGGGGGAGAAGAAGGGGCAAAAGGAGATGGAGAGGAGGGAGGAGGAGTAGAAGGGGGCAAGAGAAGGAGGGTGAGAAGGTGAAGGGGCAGGAGCAGAAGGAGGAGGAGGAAGAGAAGGCTGGAGGTTCAGATGGAGTTGATCAGGAGTCACGTCAATAGTTAAAATGTCTTTAATATACCTGTCACTGCAACCCTATTTCATCAAACACATTTTAATTTACATTTTTACAGTATAATTTAAGTATTGGGATAAAAAGAAAGTTTTACATATATTGAAATGTCCTCTGTAATGAAATATAAGAAACATCACATTATCTCCAGTTTTCTTATGAAACCAGGTATTTTGTTATGTCCTCTGAGGCCTTCACTTATTTGGTATTTGCCAGGGATTTCTTTCAGACATTTTTTTCACATAGTTTGGTCTGAAAGTTTTCAAATCATCAAGGAAACCCTGATCATGAACAACAAACCTGAGTGAACAAACAACAAAGAGACTTGTATACTCATTTCATTTACACCCAGTGTGAATTGCATGAAACTGCCCCAATAACAGTTTTTGTGCAATACTGCATCCTGCCATTGTGGATTAGTTTTTCAGAGCACTGAGGAATAATTTTGGACACTTCCGCAATGCAGACCTGCTTTTACTCTGCAACACTGGTACAGTAGTTTTTTTACTGCTTGTGTATGGGCATAACATAACAATTAGATTTATTTCCATTGTTTTGGCCATTTTAAAACCTTAGATGTATTCATTTTAATGAATTCACTTCTAGTATTTATAATGTAGATTTACTTGCATCTTTTTGATTACTGTTTTACGATTTTTTCAAGATTCTGATGACCTGATCGGTAACAAAACTTGTTCTGATCTTTTGACCTGTTGACCTGTCCTGTTGACCTGTTCTGATTGAATGATACTAAAGTCCTTGTCAAATGTACAATTTTAGTTACTGGTTAAATGTTTTAACAGCAAGGGTACCGAACAGTGAAATGCGCACATGTGCGTAATACATTTATTTTATAACCATGTTAAAACTATAGCATGGCAATTTCCAAGGATGGCATTTTATTTTTGGGACAAATAAACACATTTCCGTTTTACATTCTGCCTGGTTCTTAGAGACCTGTTAAAAGGATAGCGCTTCCATTCTTATATGCTCCATCACAAACGTATATTTACAGACATTTCTGTCATCCGGTCATGTTTCAGGAAGTGCCTCCCAACCGTATTCATAAAGAGAAACGCGCACAAGTTCCCGGCCTGTAAGTCTGAGGAACTGAAGTAATAATTGACTTGAGGACCCAAAGACACACACCGTCAGCCAATCACAGACACATGCAGAAAGAACACTGAATGGTGCATTAAAGTAAATGACAATTAGGTTTTTCGTGATGCGCTGCTACTAGGTGACTACAACGCCACTACGGCAAAGAGAGCGGGAGCAACAAACAACCGCGATGTAACTGTCAGATTTGAACACGACAGGGATAAGGTGAGGATTAATAGTTACAAAATGAAACGTAGTTAGGGTATTTGTTTACCTCTGGTCATATGCATATTAGATGACATGGCAGAACTTTAAAATAAAAACAATTAAAACGTCATCTTTACAATGTTCACGGAGGCATGTTATAATCTCAACATGCAAGAACATAAGTTAAAAGTCTTACAGAATTTATAGAACATGCAGGGACGGTATTTTGGGTGTAAGTGAAGGAGGAATTTGCATGGACATTAATAACTTAGTATGCACAACACAGGTTTTTTACCAGTGTAGGCACCAATCAAAATTAATTATTTCTATTGTTAATTTTTCATTGGCCCAACGCGAGACCGAGAAAATGCATTAGTCACTTAGCATCCATTGAATTTTTCATGGCAAGCTGTTCTGCAGAAAAACAAAATAGCGTCTGGAAGACAACAACATGGCGGATGTTGAATGAGATGTTTCACTCAAACCAATGACCTCCATCTCACTAAAGCTGAAGATCACTGGAAGTCAACAGAACAGTCACTGCCTTGGGAAACGTCTTCTAGTAGGTTGTCTTACCTTTTCAAATGAAGAGTGGTCAGCCTCCAATATAAATATGTTCTGATTTCATACCAGTGATAATCAGATATGTTAAGAAATCACTCCAATCTACCCCTATAAATCTGAGAAAAGGTATTCTTCCACTATAATTGTGTCCATCTCAGCCTTTTAATGAGCCATGACAGGATTTATGCATACTTAAATATTAAAGGCTCCGTTTTAGTCTCATGAATGATGCTTATCTGACTGAAATATGGTCAATTAGCTGTTAACCTGTTTACTTCTGGTCTATTAGCAGGCTGGTGTGGAGGGATTAAACATGCATTAAAATGGCAGGTTTACTGATGAGGGATTAAACCTCTGGACTATTAGCAGGTTACTGAGGAGGGATTAAACCTCTAGACTATTAGCAGGTTACTGAGGAGGGATTAAACCTCTAGACTATTAGCAGGTTACTGAGGAGGGATTAAACTTCTAGACTATTAGCAGGTTACTGAGGAGGGATTCAATCTCTGGACTATTAGCAGGTTACTGAGGAGGGATTCAATCTCTGGACTATTAGCAAGTTACTGAGGAGGGATTAAACCTCTGGACTATTTGCAGGTTACTCAGGAGGGATTAAACCTCTGGACTATTTGCAGGTTACTGAGGAGGGATTAATTCTCTGGACTGTGAGAATGTTTGTGTGGAGGGACTAAATCTCTGTTCTCTGAACTATGAGTCACAGGTGGATTATTGGATCCTTTTTTGCCTGGTGAATTTACAGAGAACATGTTCTCAATTACAGTAATGAACTGGGAGCGTTACAGACATTTCTTTCCTGGGATCTGATTGTACAACCCTTTGGTTACTGGTTAATCTCTTTAACCGCAAGAGTTCAGAGTAATTTCATTTGTAACTTTTTCAGTCATTGACATCCAAATGCATCATATGACATTCATCCAACCTTATTGTTACTCTCAAACCTCCTGGAACCTGTTCTTAAAAGTCTTCACACTGAAATCTCCTCTGATTTCACAAACCCAGCAAGAGGACAAAATCTCTTTATGCTCTTGTCCTGTTGCAGAGGTTCCTGGATATTAACTCACCCGGATGAATATTTCATTCCAGCTCTGCTTCCTTCACAGTAGAGTGGACTCTCCCTCTCTTCATGTACATTTACATTAATTTATGAAAGTCAGGGAGGTGGCTGGGCCTCATGTTCAACTGACAGGCTGCTTTAACGTGCTTGTCAGTCCAGGATGGCCGAGCAAAAAGCTGAGTGAGCAGAGACACGGATGCACAGACCCTTCCTGATTGGTGCCTTAGTGTGTGTGTGTGTGTGTGTGTGTGTGTGTGTGTGTGTGTGTGTGTGTGTGTGTGTGTGTGTGTGTGTGTGTGTGTGTGTGTGTGTGTGTGTGTGTGCATGTGTGCGTGTGCATGTGTGCGCGTGCGTGTACGTGGGTGTGTACGTGGGTGTGTACGTGGGTGTGTGTGTGTGTGTGTGTGCATGTGTGTTGGCTAGCCACCACGGTCAGTAAAATCCTTGAAGGGGCGCTGCATATTATCCACAGCAATTCTGAGTGATGAACAGATTTCATCTGAGGGAGGGAGAAAGGGAGAGGAGAGAAAGGGAGAGGAGAGAAAGGGAGAGGAGAGAAAGGG
>JACXGJ010007225.1:0-31254 GCA_016801105.1 Esox niger | reverse complement strand
TTCGCACCAGCGGGCAAAGATCCTCCACCTACTAGTGTAACTAGCAGACGTAGAAGCTGCTCTTGCACCCTGAATGGTTGCAACGACGGCCTCAGTCAAACCCCGTTGCAACAGTCTGGCCCTCTCAGGAGCCAGGCCCGCAACGGTTGACCCAGCACCGGGAACGCCCTGATCGAGCTGTTCGCTTGAGACAATGCTCCGTGGTGGTGTGGGATCGTCCAGAACAACCCCACTGCCATCTGAGTCGCTGCCGCAAACCACAGGGCCCCCGTACGAAACGGGGCAATTAGAATGAGCGACAGCCCCTCCGACCGTACCCGACACATGACAGGGAGAATGCATTGAAGGGGAGGGAAAGCGTACAGCAGGACCCTCGGTCACGGCCGATGTGCCAATGCGTCCTGTACGGAGTTAAACCACAGTGGGCAGTGCATGTTCTCTCGGGACGCAATCAGGTCCACCTGTGCCCTCCTGAAGAATCTCCAAACCTCGACGACAATCTAGGGATGAAGACGCCCCCGAGACAACAAGTCCGCACCCACATTGAGCTCTCTGGGAATGTGTAGTGCCCTCAGAGACCTGAGGTACAGATGGGCCCATTCACAGATGTGTACCGCCAACAGGTGGAGGGGCAGAGACCTGACCCCGCCCTGCCTGTTTACGTACGTGACCGCTGTACGGTTGTCTGACCACACCAACACATCCCGACCCTGCAGGGCTGATGCGAAGTCCTATAGCACGCGTCTGATTGTGTCTAATTCCAACCAGTTGATGTGGCACTCCGAAGGAGACCACATCCCCATGATCGAGTACAACCGGCACATTCTGCCCCAGCCAGCCAGAGACGCGTCCGTGAAGACCGGGATCCGTAACAACACTCTGCCCATGGGCACGCCACGTCGCAGAGTGTGCGTGTCTCTCCAATACGTGAGAGAAGCCGGAACCTTGACCAACTGTTGGCGATTCCGCACCGAATCCAGCCAAAGCCGTGCAAACCAGCGAGGAAGACCTCTCATGCGCAACAGGCCCAGCGGGACCACCGCATGGGCCGAGAACATCAGTCCCAGTGGCAACATGATCGAGAACAGGGAGACCGTCCGCAGCGGCCGGACATGGTCCAAAGCTCGCAGGGTGGTCTCCCTCCATGCCTCGGACACCCGCGCCCTCATATTGACTGTGGGTAACTCACACAGGGTGGGGAAGCGTCCGTGGGACACTCCCCCCAAAGAGTCAAGTGTGAGGCTTTTTGAAAGGAGGAGCCTTCCTTTAGCCGACGGTGAGCTGGATGAGAAGGCTGTGGGAGGCAAGGGTCCAGCCCATCGCGCTGCGCTGGACGACCTGAGTGCCCAGCAGAAACAGCCGCACTGGCCTGATGCCCGTAGAGGAAGCAGGAACTGGCAGCAACAACCCCAACCTGCTGCTTTCTTCCCTGCGTCGCTTTTGGCGCACCAGAGCATTCGTCACTGCTGCACCGAACAGTGCGTCCTCCTGCAGCAGAGCGTTCAGGAAGGACACATTTTCTGGCTCCTTCAGGGACGTAAGAGCCAGCCAGAGATGCCTCACCTGCACCACGGACGTGGCCATCACCCTGCCTGCCGACAGTGAATTGGCCTGGGTCAGATTAAGTATGGCAGCCGCCGCCCGCGTCACCTCGCCCACCTGCTCAGGAGACAACGAGGTGCGTCCATCAGTGAGCTGTGCCACTGAAGCAGCCAGGAGGCCCACAGTGTTGCATGCCGCCAGGGACTACACCGCCAAGCTGGCGGCGACGCGGTCCTTGACGGACAACAGGGCTGGGCGCTTGTTGCCCAACGTGCCAAGGTTAGGCACCAGAGACTCAGCGAGGGCATCCTCCAGCGGGGGAATCAATGTACTATTATCAATGTACATAGTTATTGTTAATTTCCAAATTGAAACCTATTCTTACTTTGAAGGATTTGGAGACAATTGTTCATTTGTTCATTTCCTCTAGTCTGGACTATTGCAACTCTTTGTATATGGGAGTCTCTTATTCTTCGATGTCTTGCCTTCTGCTTGTCCAAAATGCAGTTGTTAGGCTTAGAGGCAGTATTTGCCTCCCTTCACTGGCTACCTGTTAAATATAGGATTGATTTTAAGGTTATTTTATTTGTTATTAATGGGCTACATGGATCAGCACCCTCCTATATTTCTGACCTCCTTATCCCCCACTCTTCCTCAAGGACCATTTGGTCTTCCAACCAACCAACATTTTTTTATCCAACTTTTAGACACAGCTTTTTTCTTTAGCTGTCAGCTCTTTGAGGTGAGCAAGGAGGAGCGGATAGCGGAGTCGTTGTTTCTGTTTGTTTTAATGTGAGCTTGACAATGCTCATGATAGTGAGACAATAACACACAAAGACAAAGGGAGCAGAGGGAACATATATACTGAGGGGAATGACTGAATGCGCTTGACGAAACAACAGGTGCAATGAGTTGATGAGATGGGGCGATGGTGTCAGAAGGCCGGTGACATCGAAGCGCTGAAGCCCACCTCCTGCAGGGGGAGGATGGGCTGAGATGGGGTGATGGTGTCAGAAGGCCGGTGACATCGAGCGCTGAAGCCCGCCTCCTGCAGGGGGAAGATGGGCAGCAGATGGCGTAGTTGTCACAGTACCCCCCCCGACGCGCAGCCCAAGCCGTGCGACAACACTGACCCCGGGATCGACCCACTCCACGAGGTACTGGAGGCCCCCAGCCCGGCGCCTCGAGTCAATGATGGTGCGGACATAGTACGACCTCCCGTACCTCACACCCCTGGAGGGGACCAGCCACCATCGGCATGAGGAGAGACACATGAAACGAGGGGTTAATACGGTAGTCAAGAGGGAGACGCAACCGATATGTTACCTCGTTGACTCTCCTCAGGACTTTAAAGGGCCACGCAAACCACGGGCTCAGCTTCCGGCAGGGCAGGCGGAGGGGCAGGCCCTTGGTGGAGAGCCAGACACGGTCGCCCGGGCGATACACCGGGGCCTCCCCGCGGTGGCGATCTGCCAAGGTCTTCTGGCGACGGACAGCGAACCTGAGGCGAGCCTGTACAGCCTCCCATGTGCCCGCTGGAACCAATTGTCCACCGCAGGGGTACCGGTCTGGCTCGGGGTCCATGGTGCCAAGACCGGCTGATACCCCAGGAGACACTGAAAGGGAGAAATCCCCGTGGAGGAGTGGTGACGGGAGTTCAGGGCATACTCGACCCAGGGTAGGAACTCCGCCCACTCCCCCGGCCGGTCCTGGCAGTAGGACCGAAGGAGCCTGCCCACATCCTGATTAACACACTCCACCTGCCCGTTGGACTGGGGGTGGTAACCCGAGGTCAGGCTGACCGAGACCCCCAGCTGCTGCATAAAGGCCTTCCATACTCTGGATGTGAACTGGGGACCCCGGTCAGACACTCTATCCTGGGGCACCCGGAAGACGTGTGTAAATAGAGCCTCGGCGGTCTGCAGGGCCGTGGGGAGATCGGGCAGAGGCAGGAGACGACAGGTCTCAGAAAACCGGTCTACAACGACCTGGATGGTGGTATGGCCCTGGGAAAGGGGGAGATCTGTTAGAAAATCCACAGGTGGGTCCATGGCTGTTGTGGAATGGGTAAGGGCAACTTACCCATCGGCAGGTGTCGAGGTGCCTTACTCTGGGCGCACACCGAGCAGGAAGAGACGTACACCCTCACGTCCTTAGCCAAGGTTGGCCACCAGTACTTAACGGCCAGGGCCCGCAGGGTCTGCCCGATGCCAGGATGACCGGAGGAGGGAGAGGTGAGAGCCCAGTAGATGAGCAGGTCACGGAGCGGTGGTGAAATGGTGTTTCAGTTCCACAAACGCCCGCTCCGCATCCGTGGTCCACCGTAACCGTGTCGCCCCACCCCTCAGGAGGGAGGTGATCGGAGCCACGACCTGGCTAAAGCCCCGGATAAACCTCCTGTAATAATTAGAAAAGCCTAAAAATCGTTGCACGCCCTTTACCGTGGTTGGGGTTGGCCAATTCCGCACGGCATCAATGTGGTTCTCCTCCATAGCCAAACCCGTGCGCGAGAAACGGTACCCCAGGAAGGACACGGACGACTGGAAAAACAGACACTTTTCGGCTTTCACGTACAGTTCATGTTCCAACAGTCTAGCAAGCACTTTACGCACCAACGAGTCATGCTCAGCGCGAGTAGTCGTATTAATCAAGATGTCATCAATATACACAACTACCCCTTCGCATAACATGTCCCTGAAAACGTTGATGAAAGATTGAAAGAATGATGGAGCATTCATTAAACCATACGGCATCACTAAATATTCATAATGGCCAGTGGTCGTACTGAAGGCTGTTTTCCATTCATCCCCTTCCCGGATACGCACCAGGTTATAGGCATTCCTGAGGTCCAATTTTGTGAAAAAGCGGGCCCCGTGCATTCTCACGACCTCCGCAGAGATTAAGGGGAGAGGGTAGCGGAACGGGATGATGATCTTATTCAGCGCCCTGTAATCGATGCACGGGTGACAACCACGGTCCTTCTTTTTCACAAAGAAGAAACTCGAGGATACCGGTGACTTGGAGGGCCTAATGTATCCCTGCCCTAACGCTTCCTCAACATATGCAGACATCGCCGCAGTCTCGGTGCGGGACAGGGGATACACGTGACCCTTAGGGAGTGCGGCTTCACTTTATCGCGCAATCCCCCAGCCTATGAGACGGTAACACAGAGTCCTTAGCTTTGGAGAAGACCGCGGCTAAGTCCCTGGAGCACTGTCTGGACTTTCCACCGTGGTCGAACCCACAGAAACACCCAGACACCTACCTCGGCACTTCCGCGACCACCCCGAAAGGACCTGACTAAACCACGAAATGATAGGGTCATGGAGAGAAAGCCAGGAGAAACCTAGAACTACAGGGAACGTGGGGGAATCCAGAACGTTAAACTAAATAGTTTTGCGGTGTTGGTGACAGGTGAACATAAGAAGTTGGACAGTACATTCCCTAACAAAGCCTGACCCTAGTGGTCGGTTATCTAATGCTCTCACAGGTAGGGGGCTGGTGAGGACCTGGAGGGGAATACATGCGCGTAATGCGAAAGCCCTGTCGATAAAATTCCCAGCAGCGCCTGAATCTGCTAGTGCCTTACACTGGGAAAGTGATGGAAAACCGGGAATTCAACAGGGACGGTGCAGAGAGTGAGCGGAAAAGCAATCGGTGAATGTGCATGAGCTACCTGGGGTGATGCGGAAGTGCCATGTCTGTCGCCTCTGGAGACGGAGAAAGAGGGGTAGCACGGAGCAGCAGAATCGCCCCAGCGCTTAGCTAATCCCCCCTGCTCTACTCCTCGCCCTCTGCCCGGGAGTGCAGCCGTCCCCAGATCCATGGGGACGGCGGCGTCGATGTGGTGGGGTGGAGTCCCCGCTAGGAGGTCCTCGGGCAGCCAGCATATTATCGAGACGGATCGATGTTTCAACTAGCTGCTCAAAAGAGAGGTTCACGTCTCGACATGCTAGCTCCCTTCGGACGTACTCCCGAAGGCTACAGCGGTAGTGGTCGAAAAGGGCATGGTCGTTCCACCCAGAACCCGCTGCCAGGGTTCGAAACTCCAGTGTGAACTCCTGCGCCGATCTCGTCCCCTGCCATAGTTGGAAGAGTCGTTCGCCCGCCTCTCTCCCCTCGTGCGGATGGTCGAAGATGACTCGGAAGCGACGGACGAACTCCTCGTAGCTGCCCCGGATGGACCCCTCGGTTTTCCACACGGCGGTGGCCCATTCCAGGGCTTTCCCGGACAGGCAGGAGACAAGTGAGGAGATCTTCTGGGCATCTGTCTGCGAAGGAAGAATTGCCTGGAGCACGATGTCCACCTGAAGCAGGAAACCCTGGCAGTGGTCTGCTGTCCCGTTGTAATCCCGGGGGATGTGCATCGCTCCGAGACTGCGAGGTGCAGGCTGGGGAGGCGGTAATACGACCGGTGCTGCGGGAGCGAGCTGGGCCCACTCTAGGCACTGGATTGCCTGGGTGAGGTGAGTCATTGTGGCGCCTAGGCTGGCCAGGGTGGTGGTATGATCCCGTAGGGCCTCCGCAACACCGGTCTCTTTTTCGGCTCCGTGCTCCATCCTTGTGCTTTTTCGTTGTAGGTGTGTTATTCTGTCAGCTCTTTGAGGTGAGCAAGGAGGAGTGGATAGCGGAGTCCTTGTTTCTGTTTGTTTTAATGTGAGCTTGACAATGCTCATGATAGTGAGACAATAACACACAAAGACACAGGGAGCAGAGGGAACATATATACTGAGGGAAATGACTGAATGATGATCAGGTGCGCTAGACGAGACAACAGGTGCAATGAGTTGATGAGATGGGGCGATGGTGTCAGAAGGCCGGTGACATCGAAGCGCTGAAGCCCGCCTCCTGCAGGGGGAGGATGGGCAGCAGATGGCGTAGTTGTCACATTAGCATTTTAGTCTGCAAATGGGTAGGAAATTGTGTTTATATCTGTCCTATGAAAATTATTCCCCCCCTTCTGTCAGCTCGTTACACACACACACACACACCCACACACACACCCACACACACACCCACACACACCCCCACACATACACCCCCACACATACACCCCCACACACACACCCCCACACACACACCCACACACACACTCACTTACTCCCTTCTCTCTCATTTAGACCCAGGGTCCACCAATGAAATGTTATTTTAAAGTTTTTCCAATGAAATTATGTTTTGTCCTATGAAATTTAGTTGAAGTTTAGTTGGCTATATGTTTTATGTATGGTTTTCCTTTTGCTGTCCTTGACACTTGGTTGTAAAGCACTTTAGTTGACATGTTGTTTTTAAATGTGCTTTATTAATACATTTTACTTGACATTATGCACAGAACATTAAGGCATTCCCTTCCACAGATGACTGCTTGTCCAGAGTCACTGAGGTCAAGTCATCTTATTGAGATTCTTGTCATCCAACAAGTTGTCCAGTTTCTGTGGCCTCTTCCGTCAGTTGATTCTGGGGCTTTAATGGCCTTTCTCCTGTGACTCACCATTAAGCCTGAACGTTAGAAGTAATCTGAAATTTGAATATGACTACAGACGTGTATGTCTATCTTACTGTCTGTCACAGTCAAATTGAAATCATATACTAAAAACTTGGGATTTTCCCGTGATTTCATCGCCCCACATGGAACTACAAAAGTAGAACTTTGCAATGCATCGAACATCTGAATGTGATTAAAAAGGTTGGTTTAAAACCTAAAGTATAATGTCCAAAAGTTGGTCTGCTTCAATGCACAAGCTTAAGTTTTAACCAAAATATTCATGAGATTACACTAAAATATAAATGTTGCGAATATTAAATGATGGTCTCTTTTTATAGTTGTCTTAAAACAAACTGGTCTTGGGTCTGCAGCCAGCTCTAAAATGAACAGCTACAGAGAAAGCTATCTAACATGAGCATTAATATTAAATAGATTTATTTTAAGCTTAGAGAGCTGAAGTAAGTTTCAAATAAAAATACAATTTTACTTTCAGTTTGTTTTGAAAAAAACGTATATCATCAGCTTTCAAACAAATAATCAATCTTGTAGGTGGTGAAGTCACATGGGTTTAAGTTTGTGCAGGCCAAGGAGACACATTTGTGCTCCTTAAGTGTAAATGAGAGAAAATTGCCTATCAACTTTGTGCAAACAATGATTTTGGATTATGCATAGCACAAAAAATATTAACTGTGAACCCATTTTATATGTAAGCAAAGGGAAGATAAAAGGGTTACAACAATCACAAAAAAACTAAACTTTGAGAATAATTGGATGTATACAAATGAAATTATTGCTTGCAATATTTGTTAATGGTTACACATTTGAATTTGAAGTGTTCACATGTGCAGTTTATTTGTCATATTCACAAATCATAAATTTCACACTTGCAAATAGGCTTTACAGCTACAAATCTTCTTATGCAAATTTTAAGTCAATGATTTCCTTTCAAAATGTAAGGTCCAACAACCGGAGCTACTCCTGGCAAAGTAACAGATATATGAAAAGCTGAGCTAATTTGCACTGCATGTGGGACTGTGGCCACTTTCTCTATGGCAGAACCAAAGCTTGTATTACAAGCTACAGTAATGGGTCAGTCATTTAAACAATTTAAGATGCATTCTGGAATCTTAAGCACTTATAGCTTGTGTATGTTTCTTCTTCTTGTTAAGTCACAACATTGTACAAAAAAGCAGGGACCTGTTTTCTCTCATGAGCACTGTGTTCACAACAACTGGCTAGAAATATACACAATTAGGTTGTGAATCTTTAACAGGAATTACGTTCTTATATTTTGTTGTATTTCTGTGAAATATAAATATAAATAAAATATCCAAAATAATTCATACAGCTACCCTATAAAAATAGGGAAAGTCTGTGCAAAAAAAATTAATGGACAAGTAATCTCATTCCGGCAATGTAGAATTGGTTCATAGTTCCTGAAAGCCTAGTTCTGTCTGAAAAGAATGCAGTTCCTCACTTTGTAGCTTCTCAAAGCGACAGTTATGCTACATACAAGACAGCAAACACTGTGCAAACAACCAATCAAATATATTTTGTAAAGCCCCTATGGTACTTTTATTTGGTTTCCTCTTCAATATACAGAACCGGTCAAATGTTTGGAAGTCACCTAGGCCGGGTTTCCCAAAGCACTAAGAGGATTGTAAGATGCATAAAAGTGCCACGTTATTTTATCAATGTGCTTCCCGAAATCATCGTTACTGAAGTGGCACATAACATCGCTCGTTATTGAACGAGTGCACCAGACCACGCGTTTATCCATCATAACAGGCACTTCACGTTTTTTGTGAAATAGCGCTTCCTCAATGTGCGGGGACTGATTGTGAACAGTTAATATTAAGGCAATAGAACGAAGAAAAAGTAACAAAACTGTTTTGATTTTGACCAATTTATTTTGAAAAATTATACATCACCAATTAATAAGGTAATTTAAATATATTGTAATGCAATTGATCAACTGGGACAAAGAAAAACGCATGTAAAACAAGAAATAATGAAAAAGTGTTCAAAATTATTTTTCGAGTCTGAAACCCAGCATTGTACTGGTACTATATTTGAAAGATAGGTCCTGGTGCCTCTACCTAGGCGGGAAGTACATTAATACAGTGGGGAGAACAGGCATTTGATAGACTGCTGATTTAGCAGGTTTTCCTGCTTACAAAGCATGTAGAGGTCTGTAATTTTAGGCAAGCAGCTTGGTGACAAGGCAACAACTGTAGGCGTAATTATTATCCCAACCATGAAGCATGCAGGTGGAAACATAATTCTTTGGGGATGCTTTTCTGCTAAGGGGACAGGACGACTGCACCATATTGAGGGGAGGATGGATGGGGCCATGTATCGTGAGATCTTGGCCAACAACCTCCTTCCCTCAGTAAGAGCATTGAAGATAGGTCTTGGCTGGGTCTTCCAGCATGACAACAACCTGAAACACACAGCCAGGACAACTAAGGAGTGGCTCCATAAGAAGCATCTCAAGGTCCTGGAGTGGCCTAGCCAGTCTCCAGACCTGAACCCAATTGAAAATCTTTGGAGGGAGCTGAAAGTCCGTATTGCCCAGCGACAGCCCCAAAACCTGAAGGATCTGGAGAAGGTCTGTATGGAGGAGTGGGCCAAAATCCCTGCTGCAGTGTGTGTAAACCTGGTCAAGAACAACAGGAAACCTATGATCTCTAATTGCAAACAAAGGTTTCTGTACCAAATATTAAGTTCTGCTTTTCTGATGGATCAAATACTTATGTCATGCAATAAAATGCCAATTAATTATTAAAAAAGATTTATGTTTTAGATTCTGTTCATGTTTTAGATTCAACTGTGTACCATCGGTACACAGATGAAGTGTACCTATGGTAAAAATTACAGACCTCTACATGCTTTGTAAGTAGGGAAACCTGCAAAATCAGCTGTGTATCAAATACTTGTTCTCCCCACTGAATATGTTTCTGATAAGTAATGAAGCTATATCGAAAGGCAATGAATAGGCTATGTTTCATACCAAACCGCAAAAATTGCCTAATTCCATTACAAATGTCCGTAATGTGGCACTTACGCTGCACTTTGTAAATGGCGACATACGTGGTGGTTTGGGAAACAGGCATAAGTCTGTGGTAACAAAGTGTCTCTTTAGGCTATTCAATTATATTTCTTGGTTTTTACTGTTTACATTGTAGAAAAATTAATGAAGACACTGAAACTATGAACTATAACATAGCAAGATTTTGTTACCACAAAAGTGTTTAACAAATCAAAATAGATTTATATTTTAGATTCTTCAATCTTATAGATGATTCCATATGTGTGCTTAAATTTTTTTTGATGCCGTCACTGTTATTCAACAATGTAAAAAAAAAGTAAATAATTAAGAGATGCCATTGAATAAGTACCTGTTTCCAAGTTAAAGTATATATGTGTACACAATAATGTTAAGGAAGGACACATGCTCAAAAGACTCAATTTTGTACAATTATTGTTCAGTGATTGTTAATGAAAGAATGACTAAATACATAAAATAATCTAATATACAGGATTAGGGAGCATTGGATTCATTGGTTTCAATGCAAACAGTTGTTGCTGCAATTCACTAAGCTTACACATGGAGAATACATTACATACTGATACTTTAAGTGCATAAAATAAATTGTATTAAATTCGACCTCTATTGAATGCGAACTGTTTGTCTAAATCGTTTAATCAAGATCTGTTTTATTTCCTCAGTTCTTAAACAATATATAATAGGATTGATCATTGGGGGGAGCAGGCTGTACAACATTATAATACCAATACGTACATCAGTGTTGAATTTAATGCCAATATTGTTACACAAATAAACAAAACTTCTAGGTATAAAATAGAGGGCAATGATCAAAAGCTGCCCACTGCAGGTAGAAAGAGTTTTGACACGTCCTTCAGTACTTGCAATTTTATGAACTGCAACAATAATAGAGCAATAAGAAAATATTATGAAAGTGAGAGGAACAAGTAGTATCATCATTGCCACAACAAAAATAGGAAAAATAAAAGGAGTCATGTCAGTGCATGCAAGCTTTGTTATGGAAGTGTGATCACAGAAGCACTGAATTATTTTGTTTGAGGTGCAGTATGGAAGTGGATAGGCAGTTATAACCACATAAAGACATGACGGGTGTCCAATAACCCATACAGTAAAATTTAGAACATGAATAGTAGAGTTGTTGATAATCATTGGGTATCTGAGTGGGTAACAGATTGCCACATATCTGTCTAAAGCCATTATCAACAGTAGAAAGCTAGTTACAGTTCCAAAATAGTGCACCAAGTACATCTGCAAAAAACATCCAAAGAAAGAGACAACTCCTGCCTGAAACCAATACCTGGCAATAATCTTTGGTAAAGTTGTGGTGCTGAATAGTATGTCACACGCAACCAGATTCAAAATGATGAAATACATAGGTTTATGGAGAATGTTATGAGTTGCAAACAAGGTAAGAACAACAGCATTTCCAATCAAGGTGCAAAAATAAACAAGAAATAAAACAGCTGAGACCAGGCCATAGAACTCTGGCTGAAGTCCAGGGAAACCAATGATGATAAACTCTGGCACATAGCTCTGGTTCCCATTTGACATGATAGATTTACTTTGGAATGAACAATCTGGAAATAAATTATTAAATGTTATGCTGCAGTAACATTTCCATTAAAATCTTTATTGACCATAATGTTTTTAGTTAGGCTTTATCCTGTGAAATGAAACCTACATTTTTAATATTCCATGAAATCTTAACTTATTTACATTTGTATAAATAATGGTTAATATAAATAGGAGATTTGTCCAAACATGTCACAGACAAAGTCAATACATGTTTTAGAAAAAAAAAATAGTCTAACCATATTTATATTTTTAAACATTATGGTTTTGTTTAACTCTTATGCATCCTAAGCACATGCATAAAGACAGTTATTTATGATGAGTGAACTGTAAAGATACAGTATAACAATTAGCTAAAACAGGCCACATGCATGAATTTGCCCAATGCAATATTCAACAAAGAAAATAATACTGTAAGTTTAAAATTAGTAAATGAAATAAGATATTGGCAAATACAATTATAAACCAAATACAAAAATCTGAATTGTTCAGGTTATTAAAGATTTTCAGATATAGTATGAATAGGATCAATGCTTTTAGTAAAATTCCTTTACCTTGGCTGCAATAGTCTAAAATGTTCCAAAGAGTTCTTCAACAATGATCGGTAGGGTCACAATTTATCTATTTACTAAATGACATCATGTACAATGACGTTGGCAGGTACTATGGAGGGCAAAACCACTAGGGGAAAACCAACAAGCAAGTTAGCATATTAGTCCTTCTACAGTAAGTAACTCCATATTGGGTCTTCATCATTATTAGAACACATTTCCTACAGAGCATGTTGCACAATCAGAATCTTGTGCTGTAGCCCGTTTTGAATTTCAAGTTAGCTTTGGATACATTGTTTTAAGGACTGGGAAAACAATATCTTATGAGAACCAATGTATTCTGTTGCATCCCCATAATGATTTAAGTAGAACTTAAATGAAGAGCACGTTATACTTTAAACATAGTTTAGGTATTATTACATTATTGTTGCTTTATAATCCAGAAAAGACTAAAGGTATGGTGTTCACAAACTCCAAGATGAACCTCAGATGTATTGTAAAGAATAAGCACACACTTACTCAAAAAGTGCACCCTCTAATCAAAGGTACAAAGGAGCTGGCAAAAAGGGCAACAGTGGACAGGCAATCTGGTCAAGGACTTGAGACGTCTGAGACGAGCAAAGCGACTGGGTGGGAGACCGGCGAATAAATCCAAAGGGCAGGCAGTGTGGACAAAAAGGCTGACAGCTGAGAAAATACAAAACAAGGGTTAGCAATGAACATTTCAAGAGAACATGGTCCAGGGGTCAGTACAAAGTCAGCCGAAAACTAAGAGTAATTATAAATAGCAATAGAGGATTTAGTACGTGAATACACAATCAATACATCAAAACAGATTGACTGGTGGAGAACTAAAGAGGGGACGGTAAAAGAAAACTGGTCTTCAGTATTCCGGTGATTGTGATCTGCCGTTGGATTTACGGTCAGGAATAGAATGCTGGGTGTCCAATGTGTTGATAGGTAACATGTTTATCTTTTGAAGCACAAAAGAGAAACATTCAAGGCTGAAACGTTGAGAAACGTTTGCACTTGTAGGCCGGGAGTAGACGTTGATTGAGCAGATTCACCATAATACAAACACTTTTCAACCTTTTTTTTCTCCCATATTTTAGGGTATCCAATTTGAATTTTGTCTCATAAAAGCATTCCAGATCAAATCCGGGAGGGTCAAAGATCAACACGTGTCATCCGAAAATATGAGCAATGCAGCTCAGTGGCGGCTCGTGATTTCCTGAATAAAAAAGACAGGCAGATATATTAACTAATCATTTCAGCAGACATTACACACTTACAGCGGCTGTATACTTTCAGGATTTCTTTGTAATTTGTTGAGTACATTTTACTTCTATCTTCTCCCGCTTTCCAGGCCCTGATGCTGAGAAACATCCCATTGCATGTGGCTGCCACCACCATGCTTCACGGTAGGGGTGGTGATCTCAGGATGATGTATAGAGTTAGGCTTGTGGCAAACATAGTGCTTAGCATTCAGGCTAAACCCACAGGTGTGTTTTATAGTTGGACACTGACGCAATTTTCAGAATTTTGGAACTGTACACCACCACAATGGGTTTAGAGTGAAACAACTGAGATGCAATTTAAGTGCAGATTTTCAGCTTTATATAGTGATATAATATATCCCTATACACATCAAGAATTCTTCCGGCTGCTTCGGTCTTCTGTCACATCATCAATAAACACCAGTTACCCAATGCCATTGCCATTGGAAGCCATGCATGCCCATGCTAACAAACTGTCTCCACCATGTTTTACACTGTTGTAACACTTATCGAAACATAAAATGCTAGGGGGTTTATAGAATTGCTGAACTCTGGCGCCCTTTTGTTGAACATCATGCCGCTGATATAAAACTTACTTATTGCCTGGGAATTTAACATTCCAGAACCATAAGACCCATTTATTGAACATCAAACATAACCCACCTGTTATAACACTTGTCCGGGGTGTTTATCGATCATTGTAAAACATCAAACATGGACACATCAATGCAATCATAAATTACAAAGTCACCGGACATGAATACATCATACAGGAAGTCCATATGTCACACCGGAAGTCCCACCCAGCAAAACAGATGTACCGTCCACTTGTCAAATCAATCTTGAAGGCCCGCCCACCAGGGTCATAAATCACCAGTGACAGAATATACCCTACATTTACTACTCACAGCCTCCCAAATGCTGTTCAAAGAGGTATTGTCTGACTGTATATCTCACATTTGCGAAGGGCCCACAAATTCTCAAAAGAAAAAGGGGTCCAAGTCATTATTCGGACATCTTTGTGGCCTTTGCTGGCTAGCAAAGCAGTGGAGTACTTGGATGCATGTGATGGAGCATTGTCTTGCATGAAGATTATGGCCTTCTTGATTGATAAATACTTCTTCCTGTACCACTGTTTGAAGAAAGTATGTTCCAGAAACTGGCAGTAGGTTTGGGAGTTGAGTTTCAGTCCACCTTCAACCGGAAAACTACCTCATCACTCTCATTTCATCTGTGCATATAACATTTGAAAAATCTGCCGTAGACGCTATTTGTGGTGGAGGTAAACTTAGTGAGAAATGCTGGTCAGTTTAACTGTATCAATATCATTCACCAATGGCTCATTAGCTGTTAAAATGGCCAGTAGCAAGAGAGGATTTGTTCAGGGTAGACACAATAGGCTATACTAACAATACCAAATGTATAGCTCTGTGGTGTAGTGGTTAAGGACACAGCCTGACACATTGGTGACCTGGGTTTTAATCTTGAGAGGGCAATACTTTCTATTGCGGACCAGCTGAACTAGGCTAGTCTGGTTTCTTGTTATGTTCAGTCTACCGTTTTTAGTTGTTTTGTTATCTTTTGTATAAATTGTTGCGCTAACGAGACAAAACAACTTTTTTGCTTGTTGTGAAACTTTCTTGGCAATAAAGTTCTTTCTGATTCTGATTGTTTAAGCTCTGATTGGTTTGTTTTGTGCAAGGCATTGTGGGTAATTGTATTAGTTAATTCTAGAGGAGGTTTTCTTAAATGTTTTTGATAGGGGTAGCTATGTTAGGGGTTGGAAATCTAGGTAAGGGGTTTAGTTATGCTGTCTCACCATCTCTGTGTTTGTCATTACTGTTGGTGGACTGTTTTTGTCATTGCGGGGAAGTATTTTCCTGAGTTTGTTTGTGCCCTGGTGTTAATAATGCAGACAGTTGAAGTAATGATGGGTCTCTATATCCTTAAGATGGGAATCTTGTTACAATGTGTATCTGTGCACACATGATTGTTCTTCACTAAACCGGCTGTATGAGAAATTGTTACCAGAAGGTCTAAGAATCAACAGAATATAAATATTAATGTGAAACATAAAACAATGGCCCTGTGTTGGAAAATGTGCAGTTGCCTCATCTGCCCTATTGTCCTCCCTTGGGACTACGGGTACTATGTGCATAACATTCTATAATTTCAGAATAGTTAATCTGACATAGATGGAAATAACATTTGAAAGATATGCTGAGTGTGAAAAGCTGCAATTAATGGCTGTGACACAGGGATATTGTCATAAGCCGGGGTGTAGTGGTGGAGATATGGACCAGTCGCAGGCAGGAGTAGCATTCAGTGGTGTCTTTATTTAACACACACAAAGAACAGAAAACACTGAGTACTAGATAACCACTGATAAAGTGAATGAATGAATGAATGAATGAATGCAAAACTCACCATCAATATCTAACACACTGTAACAACTGAGGGGAGCAGAGGAGAAACATTTAAATACATACTAATTACATAATTGGGACCTGGTGTGTGAGACAATTGGGTACAAGACAAATGAAGGAGACCGGGATGAGTTTGTGACCATTGGGATGTTAGGAAGTGTGGAAGATGACAGAGCTGTACGTCACCTCACCATCACAGAAACCTTGCTAAAAGGGTGTTCAGATGATTTGGTTTAACAGACTTTACATATGGACATACAGAAATCTGGTTGCATTGAAGACAATTCTGGAAATAAACAGTTTTGGAAAATAAAACACGGCAAGTGGCTCTATTGTTGTCATTCTCACATGTTCTAATGATAGTTGAAGCTTTATATGTGAAGTTTGTGTTTCAAATACAGATTTGTATATTAGAATTACAGGTCATTCTTAAGAGATTTACCAAGTAACCAATGAAAAGAAAACAATAAAATCATAGGCTTAAAGTAAAGATATTCTCTTTTTTTGGAGCAGTGGAATTCATAAATCTTTTCATCAAGCTCTGTTTTATATCTTTGGTCTTGAAACAATATATGAGAGGATTAATCATAGTAGGGAGCAGGCTATATAACATTATAATACCAATACGTACATCAGGGCTGAATACAATGCCGATGTTGCTGGACAAATAAACAAAACATCTGAGTAGAAAATAGAGGGCAATAATGATTAGTTGGCCACTACAGGTAGAAAGGGTTTTGACTTGCCCTTGAGTAGTTGCAATTTTCAATACTATAATAATAATTGAGCAATAGGATAATATAATGAAGGCAAGAGGTCCAAGTAAAACCACCATGGCAAAGACAAATGCAGGTAAACTATAAGGGGTTCTGTCAGTGCATGCAAGAGTTGTAATAGAAATATGATCACAGTAGCACTGTACAATTTGTTTAGAGGAACAGTAGGGAAGAGGATAGGCCCTAATTACCATCATCAGTGGGCCGGCATTTGAGGTTATCCATGCAGTAGCACAGAGAGCAAGAATAGTGGAGGTTTTCATTATCAGGGGATATCTGAGCGGAAAACAGATTGCCACATACCGGTCTAAAGCCATTATAAATAGAATGTATGCATTTACAGAACCAAAATAGTGCACAAAGTACATCTGAACAAAGCAACCTGTAAATGAAATAGCTCCCGTTTGAAACCAATACCTTGCTATAATTTTGGGTAATGTGGTGGTGCTAAAGAGAATGTCAGATACAACCAGATTTAAGATAATAAAATACATGGGTTTATGAAGATCCCGGTCTGTTGCAAACAACACAATAATTAAAATATTTCCCATCAACGTGCAAATATAAACAAATAGTAATACAGCTGAGACAAGGCCATAGAACTTTGGCTGAAGTCCAGGAAAACCAACAATGAAAAAATCAGTCAAAAGGCTTTGGTTTGCCAAAGACATGGTGATGGTTCTAACATCAACCTATGAAAAATATATTTGAATTAATTATTGAATCCTAAGTTAAAAACTGAACCAAAATGTTATCTCTTCCTTTGCAGGTTAAACATTTTTACATATTTGCCATATTATTTAATTATTACTTATTTTTTTGTTTTCTGTTATTTTAACCCTATCTTAAATGGTTTAAAGTAGGTAAACTTATTCTTGAGTTAACAAAACGAACACAACTGATTTTAAGATATACCACCATTTTACAGCAACAGTATAACAAATATATACATATTCTTATGATTATATAAATATACCGAACTTATCATAGAATGCCTTACTATATACATATTTCAATAAGTTGTAATTATGAATGACTATTATTTAGCAGTTTTACAAAGAACTAAATGTTTTGCATAATAAATATTATAATAATGTTGACACAATTGTCCAGGTATAGCTTGTCAATACATTAGCTGGAAGTCATGACACAAATTTCGCAAAGGCTATGATGATATCATAATTTCTTGGACGAAAGTTCTCCAAGTTAGAAAACCTATTCCACTTAATTGACAATTGTGTATACCTAAAAATTATTCAGAAAACACAGTGCATTAAGTTATAGATGCATCACAGAAGACACAAGTCATTGTTGTAACACAGTATGTCATGCAACTTTCAATCTGAATATTAACTTGATGCTTACCCAACTCGGATGTCTGACTCAGACACATCAGTGGCCAGTATTTATTTACTTTAAAAACCTGTGTGACATAATTACACACCTTCTTAACAATCTCCCAAAGGTAAATGTCCTCACAGGGTTTGTCATTTATTTCTTTAATTAATGCTCAGATTCCACATTATGTAAACTTTTGATCAGGGTGATTTCTGTTATCATTCCAATTTAAAAAGGAGCCTAAAAACTATGTAATAATAAACGGCTTCATATGATCACTAGCCATCATTATCAGGCATATTTTCAGAATCAATGCCAAAATTGTACACTTTCTGCCATGTTATGCAAACTTATGTTATTGTCACAATTGTATATTGGTCAAGTTCTTTACATGAATTGTTCTACTCTCTCCCCTGACAACCCGGTACGCCAATTATTATTACAACCACTATACGAAACAGCTGATTCCTAACAATAACCTTGAATGTTTGGTCCTGTTACAGAGACGCAAGGTGACATACACAGGTGAAAATGGCAATTAAAGGTGAATTTCCCACACCTGTGGGTTTTTAAATTGCAACTAGTGTCGGTGTATAAATAGTCAATAAGTTTGTTGGCTCACACATGGATGCACTGAGCCACGTAGATACTGGGCCATGGGGATCAGAAAAGAACTGTCAAAAGACCTGCATAACAAGGTAATAGAACTTTATATAGATGAAAAAGGAAATGAAAAGATGCACAGGGTCACCATGTCTCCAATTCCACAATCTGAATCCACCTACATGCCAACAGCCTATATGGAATTGCTGACAGAAAAAAGCTTATATTGGAAGCAACCAACAAAGCATTTGGAATTTACTAAACAATTGGCACTGGGATTGGAACCAGGTGCTATTGTCAGATGAAACTGATATAGAGCTCTTCTGGATTCGGCGTTAAAAAAGGATGGATATGCAGAAAATAATCCCTTGCCAGATGTACAGTGAATATAAAGTCTACACCCTGTTAGAATGCCAGTTTTTTGTGATTCAAAAAACGAGACAAAAATAAATCATATCAGAACTTTTTACACTTTTAATGTGACCAATAATGTGAACAATTCAATTGAAAAACAAACTGAAATCTTTGAGGTGGATAAATGAAAAATAAAAACCTGGTTGCACAAGTGGGCACACCCTCTTAAGACTGGGGATGTGGCTGTGTTCGGAATTAACCAATAACATTCAAACTCATGTTAAATAGAAGTCATTACACACCTGCCATAATTTAAAGTGACTCTGATTAATCACAAATAAAGTTCATCTGTTCTAGTTGTATTTTCCTGTTGCTGGAGAACGGTCTAAAAGAATTTCCAAAACATTAAATGTACCATGGAACATAGTGAAGTATCATCATCAAATAGAGAAAATATGGCATAACAGAGACATTACCAAGAACTGGATGCCCCTCCAAAATTGATGAAAAGACGAGAAGAAAACTGACCAGGGAGGCTTCTAAGAGGCCTACAGCAACATTAAAGGAGCTGCTGTAATTTCTGGTAAGTACTGGCTGTGTGCAAAGACAAACATTCAAGCTGGGCTGAAGTGTGCAAAAACAAACATCAAGTCTCCAAAAAGCACCTGGGAAAATTTGTTATGGTCTGAGGAAACCAAGGTTGAATTTTTTGCCATAATTCCAGAAAATATGTTAGGTGCAAAAACAACACTGCACATCACCCAAAGAACACCAAACCCACAGTGAAGCACGGTGGTGGCAACATTATGCTTTGGGGCAGCTATTCTTCAGCTCGGACTGGGGCCTTCGTCAGGTGGAGGGAATTATGAAAAGTTCCATTAGAAAGCTGAAGATGAAGTTAACCTTTCAGCACGACAATGACCCAAAGAACACATCCAAATCCACAAAAGCATGGCTTCACCAGTATTAGATTAACATTTTGGAATGGCCCAGCCAGTGCCCAGACCTGAATCCAATTGAACACCATTGAAGAGGGCTGTGCTCAGGAGATGTCCTCGCAATCTGAACACTTTTACAAAGAAAACTCCTACCAAAAAAGTCTGAGTGCAGTAATAAAGTCAAAAGGGGCATCAACAAAATATTAGTTTAAGTGTGTGCGCACTTATGCAACCAGAGTTTTTCTTTTTTATTCCCCCTCAAAGAAAATACAGATGTCGCTTGTTTAATTCCAGCGCCAAGGGGTTGGTCCTCTGCGGCACGTTGTGGTGCCATGCACCTTGGACAAAAACATGAAATAAGAAGAATGGCCACCAGGAGGCATCTGTGAGAACATTAACACCCGCATGAAACTGCTGTTATTCAAGCCTGCATCTGTACTTAAAACATTCAAATCAAAGGAATATTGTCTGCTATGTTGATGTTTGATTCCATGTGGCTGGGTTGCCGTGCTTAATTAACTGTTATTTCTGAGAATTTATATTAAATTATAGGTCTACACACATGAATCTCTTCCTTTTTGTTAATTGTAATTATTTAAACTGAAATCAAATTATTTGACTGGAAATATAGCTGTTGATTACAACGATTAAGTTAACATTTATGTGGGCTAATTGCAGACTTTTACCAAGCCGACATTAGTTGGCTGCCTCTGAATTTTTCCCTGTAGTGCTTTTGTGTTTTGTCTATTTGTCCTGTTTTCTGCTGTCCATCTCGGGTCAAATGTACCAGAGATGAGCCCTTAATTATTGGACTTTCAGCTGTGCATACTATTCCAATGCTTTTGATCACTCCTTTGACTTTCCTGGAGTTGCAAGTTGGAGGTTCAGCTGTAGTCTATGGTTGGAGACGAGGACGCAGACGGGGGAAAAAGAGCAGGCGCACTTGTTAAGCTGAGACAGCGGGGCTTTCGCACAGCGCTCCTGTCAATCCACCTGGCGAATGTATGGCCAAAAGAGTGGATGAACTGTGGCTAGAACTAACTCAGACTTCTGCAGATCTGCTGCGCTCTAAGCACATCCTGGACAGCGCAATTCATCTACCAGGATTTATTCTCACTCGTGCAGATCATGTAAAGAAGGTAACAAAAAATAGTGTAGGTGGACTCTGTCCTACATAAAAAAAGTTTGGTGCACAGATGTGACAGTGTTGGGAAAATCATGCTCTCCTCACTTAGAGACATTATTCATTAATTGTAAAGTAATTTATTTACTGCCTCATTCATGTTGGTCTCAGGCTTGTGTTAGTGAGGCGTTCCTACAGCTGGTTGATCAGATAACTATCGTGGAGAAAAAACATCCAGACTCGCTGCTTAATATTATTGGGGATTTCAACAGAGCAATCGTCCAAAATACAGACAGCGTATTTAGTTCCCCATCAGGAAATCTCACACATTGGACCACTGCTACACAGTATTAAAGGATGCCTATCACTCCATCCCCCTTGCAGCTCTGGGATTCTCTGATCATTGTTTGGTTCACTAATCCTGACCTACAGGCAGAAATGATTATCTGCTAAACCTGTGGTCAAGTCATTAAAAAGATGGACCAGTGAGTCTAAGGTGGAATTACAAGCCTACTTCGATTCTACTGACTGGAGTGTCTTGAGGCCACAGCCACAGACCTACACGAACTGACACTGCGACATCTTGCATCAGCTTTTGTGAAGACGTTTGTGCCGACACATACTGCAAACAAAAACTCAGGCAGCTTCGTCAGTCAAGTGGAGACGGAACCCTGTACAATCAGGCCAGAAAAACACTGACAAGGGACAGTGAGCTGGATGAGTTTGGTACGGAGGATGTCTGGGATGTAAGAGAAAACGTGATTCTTCAGACCTGATAATCAGACCAGGCGACCTACTTGCATTTCTCCAGGGTCCAGTTCTAATGCTCACGTGGCCATTGTTGGCACAATCACAACTAACTGCGATGCACTGTGTTCTGGCACCTTTCTATCAATGCCGCCATTAACTTTTAATGCAATTTGAGCTACTGTAGCTTGTCTGTTGGATTGCACCACACGAGTCAACCTTCGCTCCCCATGTGCATCAATGAACCATTCCCATCACCCAGTCGCCGGTTTACCGCTTTTTCTACCTTGGTCACTTTTGATAGGTACTGACCACTGCAGTCCGAGAACACCCCACAAGGGTGATGCTCTGACCCAGTCATCTAGCTATCACAATTTGGCCCTTGTCAAACTCACTCAGATCCTCACAGTTGCCCAATTTTTCCTACTTGTAACACATAAAATTAGCCTAATATATCACACCCACTGACAGGTGCCATGATAACGAGATAATCAGTGTAATTAATTTTACCTGTCAGTGGTCATAATGTTATGGCTTATTGGTGTTAGAAATCAGCTGTTTTTTATAGTGGTTGAAATAATGATTGCTCCCTTGTTCATGAAGTTATAGACTCGGTCTTAAAGAACCCCAACTGTATAGACATAGAGGACAGTATTACTGTAATTGGATTGGCTACTTACTGTTACGCTTGAAATTATAGTGACTTCCTGTGTACGGATAAAGAGATGGTCTTTTGTTATCTAAACATAACATGCATACACTTCAACATCAGTGTTTAATCAGTGAAAATCTCGTTTTGTACTAAAAACATCTGTAACTTGTAAATAAAGCTCGCAAATTTATTGGTTTGAAATACTGTGGGCTGGTTTTTGTCCGCTCAGTGCTGTTCACAAAGCTTGCTTGGTTTTCAGATCATTATAGGTAATAGAAATTCTGCTTTTATCAGTGAAAGTAAGAGAAAAGTCAGGGAATTTGACAATCGAACCCTGAGTTTTGCAATGCCGTTGTCAGGGCTCTGTTCAAAAAACGGAGTCAAGCGCAGGGAAAGGTTTCAAATAATTATTTATATATGTAAAGAGAGTGCAGCGTACTGCAATACACGGACAGGCTCTTTGACATAGAGCAATTACCCACAAAACCCCAACCAAATCAATAGACATTTATACCCCTACACTAAATATCAAATAAGAAACAGAAGCAGGAGCCTCGGCGCACCAGCTGGGGGAGCTTCAGGTGGAACGGTGACAGTACCCCCCCTTGACGCCCAGCTCCAGCGCCGGGCGCCGGGCGATCCGGGCGGCGTCGGTGGAAATTCTGAATTAGGGCAGGATCGAGCACGCCTCGAGCCGGCACCCAGCACTGCTCCTCAGGACCGTACCCCACCCAATCCACGAGGTACCAGGGGCCACCCCGCCGCCGCAGCGAATCGAGGATGGAGCGGACGGAGTAGACCTGTCCCTCCTCAGTCCCGGCGGGGGTGTCCCCGGAACCATGGCCTCATGGAGAGGGCCTTCCACCACTGGCCTGAGGAGAGACACATGAAAAGATGGGTGACTACGCATGGTGGATGGCAATTGTAAAGTGTACGTCACCTCGTTGACTCTCCTCAGGACTTTGTATGGCCCTACAAACCGCGGACCCAGCTTCTGGCAGGGCAGGCGGAGGGGTAGGTTCCGGGTCAAGAGCCAGACTCGATCACCCGGATGGAACACGGGCGTTTCCCCGTGGTGGCGGTCAGCCTGGTGTTTGTGGCAACGTCCGGCATGTTGGAGACGCACGTGAGCTGTGTTCCACGTTTCCTCCGCATGCCGGAACCACTGATCCACCACGGGGGCCTCGGTCTGGCTCGGATGCCACGGTGCCAGGGCCGGCTGGTTACCCAGTACACACTGAAAGGGGGAGAGGTTAGTGGAGGAATGACGTAGGGAGTTCTGGGCGTACTCCACCCAGGGCAGAAACGTTGATCACTCTCCGGGCCGACCCTGGCAATAGGACCGCAGGAACCTGACCACTTCCTGATTGACACGTTCCGCCTGCCCGTTGGCTTCGGGGTGGAACCCGGAGGTGAGACTTACCGTGACCCCCAGTCTCTCCATGAAGGCTTTCCACACTCGGGAGGTAAACTTGGGGCCCCGGTCCGAAACAATGTCCTCTGGGACGCCATAGTGCCGGAAGACATTGGTAAATAAGGCCTCTGCAGTCTGCAGAGCCGTGGGAGTACCGGGGAGAGGTAGGAAGCGGCACACCTTTGAGAACCGGTCCACAACGACCAAGATCGCAGTATGTCCCCTGGATGAGGGAAGATCAGTTAAAAAATCAATGGATAAATGTGACCACGGTTGCTGTGGAACCGGAAGAGGCATTAATTTCCCTGCAGGAAGGTGTCTTTGCGCTTTACACTGGGCGCACACCGAGCAGGAGGAAACATATACCCTCACGTCCTTGGCCAAGGTTGGCCACCAATACTTGCCCTCCAGACAGTGAATCGTGCGTTTGATTCCGGGCGACCAGAGGAGGGAGAGGAGTGGGCCCAGAATAGTAACCTGTCCCGCACGGGTACAGGTACGTATTGGAGACCGACAGGACACCGCACAGGTGCAGGGTCCGTGCGCAGCGCCTGCCTGATCTCCGTGTCGAGATCCCACACTATCGGTGCCATGATGCAGGCATCCGGCAGTATGGGACCATCCTCCACCGGCCTCTCTCCCTCGTCGTGCTGACGGGACAACGCATCAGCCTTCACGTTCCGACTGCCTGGAATATAAGACAGAGTAAAGGTGAACCTGGCAAGAAACAGCGACCACCTCGCCTGGCGAGGATTTAGTCTCCTCGCTGCTCGGATGTACTCCAGATTACGTTGGTCAGTCCAAACGAGAAAAGGGTGTTTAGCCCCCTCGAGCCAGTGCGTCCATGCCATAAGGGCTTTGACGATGGCCAATAGTTCACGATCACCGTTGTCGTGGTTGCATTCGGCGGGTGTCAGTTTCTTTGAAAAGAAAGCGCAAGGACGGAGTTTAGGCGGTGTGCCCGAACGTTGCGATAGAACCGCCCCCACTCCACTCTCAGACGCGTCCACTTCCACCACGAACGGCAACGATGGGTCTGGGTGTGCCAGCACAGGCGCGGAGGAAAACAGAGCCTTCTGTGAGGTGAAGGCCCTGTCTGCCTCAGGCGTCCAATGCAGCTTGGGCGGACCTCCCTTTAGGAGAGAGGTGATCAGAGCTGTGACCTTGCCGAAGCCGAGAATGAACCTCCAATAAAAATTAGCGAAACCAAGGAAGCGCTGTACTGCCTTTCCGTGGTTAGGGTCGGCCAATTACGCACGGCGTTAATGCGATCCTCCTCCATCTCCACCCCAGACGCGGAGATGTGGTATCCCAGAAAGGAAATGCAGACCACCATCCTTTTTCTTCACAAAGAAGAAACTCGCGCTGGCTGGTGAAATGGAGGGACGTATGTACCCCTGTTGTAGGGATTCCGAAACATACGTTTCCATAGCCTCGGTTTCCGCATGAGACAGGGGATACACATGACCCCTGGGCAGCACGGAACCCGGTAGGAGGTCAATAGCACAATCCCATGGCCGATGGGGTGGTAATTTAGATGCCTTAGATTTGGGAAAGGCACGTGATAGATCCGAATACTCAATAGGGATAGGAATGTCGGAGGCACTGTCTGGACTTTCCACTGTCTGGCACTCAGCGAACCACTCAACAACCAGGGAAGTCCTAAAACTATGTGGTTGGAGGGGAGTGATATGACATAAAAGGAGATCTGTGTGTGTGTTATGTGGTCATGGTTATCGGGACTGTTACCTGGCGCACTAACCCGGTTCCCAGAGGTTTGCCATCTAAAGAGCAGACGGGTAGGGGTTGTGTCAGTGTAGTAAGGGGTATGTGTAGAGCCTTTGCCAGGGACTTGTCTATGAAGTTACCCGCTGCTCTGGAATCTACGAGAGCCTTAAGCGGGGTGGTGCTGAAATGCCCAGGAAAGTTAATGGTGAAATGAAATTGCGAAGTAGGAAGGGAAGGAGAGGATTGTACAACTGCAACAGAGCGCGAAAAGGTGTCGGCACTCATCTTGTGCCTCACAGGCGTAATGTAGCCTAATTTTGCAACATTACTATTTAATAGATAAGTGCGTTATCTCATCATCTCTCATCTTCATCCACTTATCCGTTATTGGGTCGCGAGGGCGGCAGCTCCAAGAGGGGACCCCAAACTTCCCTACCCAGGATACATTTGCCTGCTCTGACTGGGAGATCCCAAGGCGTTCCCAGGCCAGTGTCAAAATATAATCGCTCCACATAGTCCTAGGCCTACCCTGAGGTCTCCCAGCTGGACGTGCCTGGAACACCTTCCTAGGGAGACGACCTGGGGGAATCTTTACCAGATGCCCGAACCACCTCAACTGGCTCCTTTCAATGCAAAAGAGCAGCGGCTCTACTCCGAGTTCCTCACGGATGACTGAGCTTCTCACCCTATCTCTAAGGGAGACACCAGCCACCCTTCTGAGAAGACTAATTTCAGCCGCTTGTACCTGCGATCTAGTTCTTTCAGTCATGACCCTGCCTTCATGACCATAGGTGTGGGTAAGAACGAACATAGACAGACCGGTATATCGAGAGCTTTGCCTTCCAGATCAGCTCTCTTTTCGTCACAATGGTGCGGTAAAGCAATTTCAATACCGCCCCGGCTGCTCCTATTCCCCGGCCAATCTCCTGCTCCATTTTTCCCTCACTCATGAACAAGACCCAGAGATCCTTGAACTCCTTCACTTGGGATAAAGCCTCATTCCCTACCCGGAGGAGGCACTACATCCGTATCCTGCTGAGAAGCCTCAGATTTAGAGGTGCTAATCCTCATCCCAACCACTTCGCATTTGGCTGCGAACGGGTCCAGTGTGTGCTGGAGGTCACAGACCGATGATGCCATCAGGACCACATCATCTGCACAAAGCAGAGATGAGATCCCCAGCCCACCAAATGGTAACCCCTCCCCAACCCGTCTACACCTCAATATCCCGTCCATTAATGTTACAAACAGGATTGGTGACAAAGCGCTGCCCTGACGAAGGCCAACCCCCACCTGGAACGATTCCGACTTACTACCCAGAACACAAACACAACACTCACTTTGGACGTACAGGGATTGGATAGCCCTAAGGTGGGACCTCCTCACCCCATACTCCTGCAGCACCTCCCACAGTATCTCCCGGGGGACTCGGACATATGTCTTCTCCAGATTCAGAAAACACATGTAGACTGAATGGGCATATTCCCAGGCTCCCTCCAGGATCCTTGCAAGAGTAAAGAGCTGATCGGTTGTTCCAGGATGGAATGCGCATTGTTCCTCTTCAATCTGAGGTTTGACTATCTGCCGAACCCACCTTTCCAGCACCTTTGAGTACACTTTCCCAGGGAGGCTGAGTAGTGTGATACCCCCATAATTGGCACACACCCTCTGGTCCCCCTTTTTGAACAGTGGAACCATCACCACGTTCCGCCACTCCTTAGGCGCTGACCCCGACTCCCACGCAATGTTGAAGAGGCGTGTCCTCCAAGACATCCCCTTTCACATCCAAAGCTTTCAACATTTCTGGAGGAATCTCGTCAATCCCTGGAGCTTTGCCACTGTTGAGTTAACTACCGCAGTGACGTCTATCAAAGTGAGTGACAATGCTTCCCCATCCGTCACATCCCCGCCCCTGCGATCACACAGAGGTGGGTCCTCGCATCCCTGAGCAGTGATCGCGCACCTGTTCGTCATCCACTCCCACACCTGTTCCCACTCGCCTCATCACCAAGCGTATTTCTACTGATCCCTGTCATCTCTTCCCTGCCAGGTCAATGGTCTATGTTCGCATGCCATCATTAACAATTCTCAAACCTTCGTTCCGATTAACTGTGTACCGAATAACTGCCTGTCCCAGACGATTCTGCCTGCTCCCTGCCTGTACGTCTGCACCCAACCAGAGTTCTGACCTGTCACTGATTACTCTGCCTGCTCCCTGCCTATACTGCTGCCGCCCATTCATTTACCGACCTTCTGCCTGCCCCGACTACTCTGCCCGCCACCTGCCTCTGCCATCGCCGCCAGTTCATGAGTTGTATCACTGCCTGTTCCCGACTACTCTGCCTACCACTCCCCCTCACCTCCCCAGTCCGCGCTTGGATCCTTTCCTGTAACCGTGAAAGATTTGATCCGGCCATTATGGACCCAGTGGAATTGGATGCCGTTCGCCTGGCAGTATCTTCCCAGGGCGCCGTTTTGGGCCAACACAAGATGGCACTCCAGGAGATAATGAGATCCCTACAAGCACTCTCAGTCAACGTTTCCGCAATACAGAACCAACTGAGTGCTCCTGTCGTCCCTTCCACAGTCCCACCCGCATCCTCGCCCGTGCCAACACCACCTGAGCCCCGACCTGCATCCTCCCCGGATCGTGAACTTTGGGTTCCTACTCCCGAGAGGTATGACGCGGACCTGGGTTTGTATCGATCTTTCCTACTGCAATGCAGTCTTTTGTTCGCGCAGCAGCTAAGGACCTACGCATGTAGAGGTCTGGAATTTTTATCATAGGTACACTTCAACTATGAGAGACAGAATCTAAAACAAAAATCTAGAAAATCACATTGTATGAATTTTTTATAATTAATTTGCATTTTATTGCATGACATAAGTATTTGATACATCAGAAAAGCAGAACTTAATATTTGGTAAAGAAACCTTTGTTTGCAATTACAGTGATCATACGTTTCCTGTAGTTCTTGACCAGGTTTGCACAAACAGCATCAGGGATTTTGGCCCATACAGACCTTCTCCAGATCCTTCAGGTTTTGGGGCTGTCGCTGGACAATACGGACTTTCAGCTCCCTCCAAAGATTTTCTATTGGGTTCAGGTCTGGAGACTGGCTAGGCCACTCCAGGACCGTGAGATAATTCTTACGGAGCCACTTTTTAGTTGCCCTGGCTGTGTGTTTCGGGTCGTTGTCATGCTGGAAGACCCAGCCACGACCCATATTCAATGTTCTTACTGAGGGAAGGAGGTTGTTGGCCAAGATCTCATGATACTTGGCCCCATCCATCCTCCCCTCAATGCGGTGCAGTGGCCCTGTCCCCTAAGCAGAAAAGCATCCCCAAAGGAGGATGTTTTCACCTCCATGCTTTACGGTTGGGATGGTGTTCTTGGGGTTGTACTCATCCTTCTTCTTCCTCCAAACACTTCTGCCTCCAAACAAGTATAGACCAAAAAGCTAAATTATTGTCTCATCAGACCACATGACCTTCTCCAATTCCTCCTCTGGATCATTCAGATGGTCATGGGCATACTTCAGACGGGCCTGGACATGCGCTGGCTTGAGCAGAGGGACATTGTGTGCACTGCAGGATTTTAATCCATCACGGAATAGTGTGTTACTAATGGTTTTCTTTGAGACTGTGGTCCCAGCTCTCTTCAGGTCATTGACTGGGTCCTGCCGTTTAGTTCTGGGCTGATCCCTCATCTTCCTCATGATCATTGATGCCCCACGAGGTGAAAGCTTGCATGGAGCCCCAGACCGAGGGAGATTGACCGTCATCTTGAATATGTTCCATTTTCTAATAATTGTGCCACCAGTTGTTACCTTCTCACCAAGCTGCTTGCCTATTGTTGTGTAGCCCATCCCAGCCTTGTGCAGGTCTACAATTTTATCCCTGATGTTCTTACACAGCACTCTGGTCTTGGCCATTGTGGAGAAGTCGGAGTCTGTATGATTGAGTGTGTGGACAGGTGTCTTCCATACAGATAACGAGTTCAAACAGTAGCAGTTAATACAGGTAATGGGTGGAGAACAGGAGGGCTTCTTAAAGAAAAACTAACAGATCTGTGAGAGCCGGAATTCTTACTGGTTGGTAGGTGATCAAATACTTATGTCATGCACAAAGATGCAAATGAATTATTTTAAAATCATACAAGATGATTTGGAGATTTCTGTTTTACATTCCGTCTCTCACAGTTGAAGTGTCCCTATGGTAAAAATTCCAAACCTCTACATACTTTGTAGGTAGGAAAACCTGCAAAATCAGCAGTGTATCAAATACTTGTTCTCCACACTGTATATGATCAGTGGGACAGCATCATTAATAAGCACATGAAGCTTTGTCGAACAATGTCAAGCTATCTTTGCATGGCTGATTGTGGGTGTAGCATAAATGTGGGTGTAGCATAATTGAACAAAAACAGCTTATTATTCATTTTTATATATTTGCTATGTATTGGCTTCTCAGTTTGAGACACATTGTACTGTAGAGCGGTATAAGGGACAGAGTGGAAAAATTGTATAAAAAAGTGATTTCAAACAGTAGTAAATAAATCAATTACATTTATTAAATAAATCTCTGTGCATTAGCAGTTTTCACTAAGGGCTTATTCAGATACCAAGACCCCAGGGAGAAATCTATAAGATATCATATCAATGTAGCTAAGAAAAACTCAAGTATAGTATCCAGGCTCCAGGGGCCGGCCAATTCTTACCTTTGTCTAGGGTTGAGTTTAAGTTGTCTTATTTAAAATATTTAAAAGTAACTCATGAATGTTAAAAGTTCAATGTTTATTTATCAAATGCAATGACTAACACAGCATCATTCTGCACAATGAAATTGTGACATGGCACACAACCATTACATAATAAGAATAAAGAAATATACTATAAACCTAAAACATTGCAATAATATACTTAACAATGCAAACGATCAGCAATTTTAAAAAGAGTACAATGGGAGAAATGAACAATATGGGTAGAAGTATTGAATATTATAGATATAGGATGTATAGCAATAATATACACCGCTCAGCCATAACATTATGACCACTTACAAGTGATGTGAATAACACTGATAATCTTGTTATCATGGCACCTGACAGTGGGTCGGATATATTAGGCAGCAAGTGAACATTTTGCCCTCAAAGTTGATGTGTTAGAAGCATGGAAAATGTACAGTTATACATTTGGTGTAATTTTACATCTATTGAACACATTTTTTAAACGCCCTCGGATTTCTTTAGTTTTGAGAAAATACACAAATGGGTTGACAAGAGAGGGCCCCAGGGTAGAGCCAATAATAAGTCCATTTCTTTGAGTGAGAGTGAGAACCAAACCAAACCTGGTGATGAAAACAAGCAGCACCTTGGGAATGAAAAAACAAACCACAACTATTATGTGAGATACACAGGTGTTAATCATTTTCTTCCTGTTTTTCGAGGACATTTTCAGCACTTCTGTCAGGACGTGCGGAAGACTGGAGAGATGGAGCGGACTGCGGAGTTGGTAAGTTTATATATTTTAATGTGTCTGACATAGTTCTGAGTAGAAACAATAACACACAAAGACAATGGGAGCAGAGGGAACATATATACTGAGGGGAATGACTAAATGATGATCAGGTGCGCTAAACGGGACAACAGGTGCAATGAGT
>JACXGJ010007224.1:0-31257 GCA_016801105.1 Esox niger | reverse complement strand
CCATCCACAGTGGAGACACCAATCCTCTTCACCATCCACAGTGGAGACACCAATCCTCTTCACCATCCACAGTGGAGACACCAATCCTCTTCACCATCCACAGTGGAGACACCTATCCTCTTCTCCATCCACAGTGGAGACACCAATCCTCTTCACCATCCACAGTGGAGACATCAATCCTCTTCACCATCCACAGTGGACACACCAATCCTCTTCACCATCCACAGTGGAGACACCAATCCTCTTCACCATCCACAGTGGAATTTCTAGCATTAGCTCAGTCTGATAGTAGGACACTCAGGCCTGTCACTTGTTTAATCCCCTCAAAGAATCCCCTCGCCTGACACGTCCACTAAAAGGTCTACAAACTGCTGTTAACAAATGTCTGTAAGGTCTTTTGTTGAAAAGCGTATTTTCTAATGGTGAATATCACAAAATATTAGTCAGGGTTTAGACATTAAATGCTGCTTACGTATTTGTGCGAGGCATGTGTTGTGAACGACGTACTGAATGTTTTCAAAACAGAAACAATAAAACAACATTGATAATATAAATGCTATGACTTCAAGCGCTTCAAAGGAATCATTTCTAAAGAGATGTCATAAAGGTTTGAGTGTCCTAAACAGAAACCACTTTCATAAAAGCCCTTCTCCATAAATATGGCCGTTGGCAACAAACCACGCTTATGTACGGATTCACTCCCACACTCAAACCCAGACAAGAATACCTTGTGGCATGCTCAAGGGTGTGGCCAGCTTTTTATGTTATTTATTTTTCCCAAGTATGGCTTGATGGTGTCTGAGAACTCATGCATTCAAATGAGTCTATCTCTGCTTTCTCACACTCTGGCGGATGGCAGCTGGCTGGCGGACAAAGACCGGGCCCTCAGGTGTCCACTGAGGGTGAATTAAGAGTGCTATAGCTTTTAATCTTTGTGTTATAGCTATTTTAGCACTGGCAACGCTTGTTTAGGTTTCAATAAGGAGGTGTGACGGGACACTGAGACTCTTGTATTGGTTTGTGGGTGCATTAAAAAAACGCATTACCGACATCAATCATTGATGAATGTATGGCCGTTGCAACAATGAAAGATTGTCACTGGTGCTGTGAAATCTTGTATGTTTTCACGATCTTACGCAATCAATGTTATTTCCCTCAACCGGATCCTTCGGTCCAGAACAAGGACACCATATTACCGGAGGGACATCAATCATTGCGTGGAAAGGTGGCTTTTATTTTTGGGTGGTACTTAAAATTCGGCCTGATTCTTCTGGTTCAGCGCTTCACGTGCAGACAGTACTTCTTTCTAGTGGACTGCTGAGGTCATCCTGTCCTGGGAAAGTTAAGTTATCCATTTATATCAACAAATGACGCCGACCTCTGCTGAGTATATGAATGTGCCCTGTGGCAGATGGCAGTGTTCATAACCCCAAGGGGATCATGCATCCCGGGGTCATCAGTTGCTCACGCCAAGCAAGAGTGAGAGATCGAGAGAGAAAGCAAGAAAAGAGTGGAAGAAAGAGATAGACGAGACTCTTGTTCACCCTTAATCCCCCAAATTGAGCTAATACATTTTAGAGTTCTACTTATGCAAAATGGGGGATTTAAGACTCTCTCGGACCCTGATTAGGCTTTTATCTTATCAGTCACCAGGAGGCCTATGAATAAGTTTAGGCGGCCAAGTTGAGTAGACTTATTTTATACGTTCATCTATTTGACAGCTGGCCGCATTATAGACGTTGTTATGGAAGGTGAGTAAGCAACTCATTGGGATGAAATGATTGTGAAATCACATCTGAAACTTCCCGAATGAACAAGAGAGTTTAGTTTCCCTGAAATGGAACAGTTAAATCAAAGTCATGTAGCGATGTGCAAATATTTGTTGGAAAGAGACCCTGTAACTGACACTGGTAACACGTAGTAGTTCTGTGCTTGTGTGTTGATACACATCAGCTGCTGCTTCAATCCATCCAATTCAGTGATCTCTGTGACTCAGCAGTTGGAGTCACAGCCCCTCCCTTCACAAAAAGGGCTGCTCACAGACTCACACCTCTCCATCTGGACTGGCCCCTTTCCAAATGTCAATCACAGCAGGGTCCCTCGTTTTTCAACCGACAACCGGGACAAACACCTTTCGAAAGAATTTTGAGTTTTTTTTATATTTGTTGTTATTTTTGGTCCTCAGTTTCTAGAATTGAGCAGAGTTTAAACAAAAAACAATTTCTATGTTTACATGTTTCAGTGTGCCAAAACAAAAGTAGTCTAACAGTTAATATAATTCAAAGGACAATTTAACTTAGACTAACGTGCATGCCAGTGTTAGAACATTTTGTAGTAGCTAAGTCTGCTAAGCTAAACTTTGATCCAGGAATAAAAAAACACATTACATTCTGATGAACTCATTTTCAGATTTTTTTTTTAATGTTTGCTCTGCTATATTAATCAATGATGGCACAAATATAGGCCTCCAGAAAGTCATGAAATCTACTGTATTTCATCATGTAATTCAACCTGCCTACAATCTATGGTGAAACTGGCTTAACTTGGCAAAATCTATGTTGTTTGAAGAGTTTCTATATTAGAATTTGATCAGTGTGATTCACATGGACATGTATTTGTCACTCAAATTATATCTCACTTATATGTGAAGAGAAACGCTTTTAAGGTTTTTCGCCAGCAGCAGGCATAAGGCATTCTGGCAAAAACAGAACTGACAACTGGTGTCTGTCTCCCCCTTGTGTTTAATGAAGAACTAGGCCATCCAGGGATTGGCAGTTGATGGCCCACGGGTCAGCGGATGAATTTCCAAAACCCCAAAACTCTATGTAGACTTGTAGTAATCATGGTCAAATTACCAACTGAGCCCCTCCCCTGTTCCTTTTGTTAGTCACTCTCACTCAGAAATCACCCAGTAGCAGTGAGTGGGATCAGTAGTGTAGCGGTTATAGGTCAGCCAATAGGTGAAAGGTTGCTAGTTTGAATCCCTGAGCAATCAAGGTGAAAAATCTGTGAATCTGCCCTCGAGTGAGACATTTGACCTTGTAGGGTTGCAATGTACAGTGGCCGATTCCTGTTTGACGGTCAGTAAGAAGAGGTTGGGATGTGTAAAAAAAAAAAAAAAAAACTATTTTCATGCTATTTTACATTACATTAAATTCAACTTTATTTTCATTGAACAATTACAGTACAACAAAATGCAGACAGCATCTAAGTGCAAATAAAAGAGGGAAGAAAATGTCCAAGTATCAAGTATATGCATGTTACAAGTGGAATGTATAGATGTGCAACGAAGGCAAATGCATCTACACACAAGTGAGTTTCACTGTTCAGTGCCCAGTCTCAGGATAGCTACCGTTAACATAACCCCAAACAATGGCCCACTGCCATTTGACTATCCTGGAGCGGGAAAGAGTTTCAACTGGTGTGGGCGGGCAATTCTTTGGGCTTCAATCCATAGTATCTTATAAAAAGTTAATTTAATGTGAGGTTGGGGTTCCAGTCTGCCCATACTAGTTGCAACTGGACCTTATTGGGGTTAGATTAACTTAGAGCATATTTAGACAAAAACCTGTGGTCCACAGCACTTTGACCGGAGCCCTGACTTGAAAGGCGTATAAATTCACGGACAACCATTATAACAAAAGTATTATGCTGTGTCTCCGAGTTGGCCATGTAGGTTTCTGTTCTGGTACAGTAGAATAGGGAATCAGCCAGCATGTGCCCTTATTGTGGAAATGGGTCAAAGGATTAAAAAAATATATATATTATTTTGTAGCATGGACATTTCAAAAAGATTTTGTTATCAGAATGTACCTAGTAAACCTAATAGTAAATAGGTGAAAATATATATCTGGTTAAACACGAACGTAGGACATTAGAAATAGCTTTTTATAAAACAATCCTACATGGAGAAAAACTCAAAGGGATAAGACAGTGTGCCTTTTTGTGTGAGTCTGGGAAAAAACGACTCTTGCTATACAACATTGCAGTCTATATTTTCTGATCACAGAGCAGATGCAAGTTATCTGATCACTTGACAAGTTGTCTGGAAACATTAGAAAACATTTAGTTAGTAGTTAGCAGATAAGCAGGTTGTTGAGTTTTCAGTTTCAGTTAAGGATGTTGAAATAATGTGTTTGGTAAGTAACTCTTTACAGCAGAGTCCCTCATTAAGTATAGTCAGAATCAGTTGCGTGAAGGTCAACACAAAATACCCTTTCTTCCTTTCTTTGCTTGCTGGGTTCCCATCTCTTCACTGGAAGATACTTGATCTAGTGATATTATGGGGAGTGACACTGCACTGTATTACTCTTGTTTGGGATTTTGAAGTCTGTTGTTGAACCTTTGGTTGTCTGGTGCTTCACAAAGTTTAAGGAGCTATTTCTTGGTTGGTTGGCTCTGTCTGGGATCATCAAAACAAAATTCCACATTGTATTTTTGAGTTTCTGCCCGATGACTCCTGCCATTACTGTCTCTGCATCACGTTTGCACATGCTAATTTACTAATTCGATTTGCCTCCATCGTACATCTAGAATGCCATCTGTACCAGCACAACTATCATTCCACTTGTCATACACCATACTTGATACTCATACATTTTCTGCCCTCCTCTATTTACCTTAATTGCTTTTAATTGCACTTCTGGTTTGATGCTGACTGCATTTCGTTGTACTGTACTGTTCAATAACAATAAAGTTGAATCTAACCTCAAACTGTCCACAGGCCACCTGGATGTGTCTTTTTACACTGTATATTTGTATTAGTACTTTATAACAACTGCTGCATTAAAGGGGTTTATGATGTGCATTAGGTCAATAAATGTATCACTGAGCTACAAAAATGACCATACAAAGCCATGTGCCAATTGTTTGTCCCAGAAAGTAAACACGACCAAGTCCATTGCACAGAATGTGATCTTTTGAAAATGTTACACTGCTTATTAATGCATTTATGCGCTTCGTGGTCATGACTAGCTAGCAAACTCTACATCTGCTGATTTACACATATTTCTTAGCTTGTTCAATTAAAAACGAATTCCGAGAGTCTCACTAATGTTCATGTTTCATCTCATTTTGGGATATAATTGGCCCTGGTCTAGTGTGTATGAAGACTCGTGGTTTGTGTAGTTTTGTGTGCTTTTGTAAAAAAGAAAACAATAGTAAAAAAAAACAAGAAATACACGAGAAATATATAAAAATATATACTTTAAAATAATGTTACTGCTTTTTTTAGATGATCGCCCAAAAGTGAATGTTGCCGGGAGTTCCACAAGGTGGGCGCAAATCCCAGATATGCTTTTCAACAATGATATCCACATACAAAATAGAAATTCTACCTGCACAGTACTATCGATATCCATAATATGTATTATCCCCATAGCTTTAGACAATTGCTAATTATCTTCTGGATGAGCACGCGCAATTCGTGGACTTCTGCGTTCTCTGCTTCTGAGATTTTGGCGCATTTTCTGAAAACCCATGCTCACAAAGTAGGCATGCGCACTTTTCATTCATCCCAGCATTTCCGCTTCCTTTATATCTCCGGTTCTTTTTTGAGAGGTCTGTTGTTAATGTTTGCAGTTACACGTGCTTGTATTTTCCTGTAAAATGTAAAAATTGGCCAACACCTTAAAGCCTAAACTATTTTGAACGCAAGTACATTTTCCGGTTGATGGTGTCTGACCTGTCCCATTAGCTTTCTCTTGCAGGATATAGTTTTCGAGTAAGAACTTTAACGTTAGCAGTGTTCATTTAGTTAGCCTTGCTACCTAACCTTAGCTAACTACCGCGTTCACGCTACAATACTCCACAGTAAATCGTCTAGCGCATTGATCTTTGTTACAAGATTGCAATGTTTATTCTTGAATTGCATTATGTAAGGACATAAACGGTGAAGTTCGCGTATGTTTAATTTTCATCACCCGGATTTTTCCAACACCCTCCAGGTTGAAATCCACTGTATGTTGGTAAATCATGGGAGCCTACTTGTCGCAACCCAACACAGTGAAGTCCTCTTCCAATGGGGGAAACGAAAAGATGAGCTATGGCTTTGCGGCTATGCAGGGCTGGCGTGTTTCTATGGAGGTAATGTATTAACTTTAGTTACATGTACGTGTTGCTGGTTTGGATTCAGCTGTATTTTTTGCCGATGTGTTAGCTAGCTGTTAGCTGACATACCTGGCTCATTTTAGCTAACACTGCCAGTTAATTCGATTTGTAACAATCTGACTTGGTTAAGACTACATAACAGTTTTGTTTAATGTGCTACAATGTAAAACAGTCTGAATGTGTTATCTGATTTGAGTCAAACAATGTAACACTTTAACGCAATTTTATGCCAACAAACCGCTAGGTTGCATGTAGTTGGCTACTACTTAGCTAGCCACGCAGCTAACTTTCTTGAATCTGTTTTTATAAGGAGATTCCAATCGAAAGTTGATATTTGATGTTTGGTTCGTCGCATTCTGTAGACCATTACGATTTTGTAATAAAAACCGTACACCTTGGAACAAACACAACTATTACATGTTTATTTCTGTAATGTAATACTCCTAATGTAAATAGGATTCCTTGAGTAAAGTTGTTTTGTCTTGCAACAGGATGCTCACAACTGCATTCCAGAATTGGATGAGGAAACGGCTATGTTTGCTGTGTATGATGGACATGGAGGTACTGTGTAACCTTGTTATTATCCCCAAGGTATTTTATGTTTACATTTGGGTATGCTAGGAAGCTAAACAACTGGTTAGCTTGTTAACTGCTGTGGCCAGACACAATTATTTAAGTTACACCATCGTTTGTATGCTATGGATTTGCACGTTCATATATACTCTACTATAGTCTTGGAAGTTGTTGTAAACTTGGCTTGATACTATTTTTGGCTAAGAGCAAACACCACCAAACTGAATATCCAGTGTATCAGGAACAAACAAAGTACACCAAGGCAATGATATAAGCAAGAGGGATGAATTAATGAATTATAGTTGGATCTGATGTCCAAACAGCTTTGCCAACTTATCTGGGAATAGTACCAAATTTACCTGAGATATACCTACAGGACAATGTTTAAAGAAATATGAATTGCTATCTTTTATTTCTGCATTTACTTTCAAATGTATTTTTATTGAACACTTTAAAATAGGCATTTCTAAATATTTCCCACATTCCAGTCATCGTATGCGTCATGGTAGGAGTAATCAGGTTTATTTATGTACTGTTAATGGAAATACAACAGTTATAGACATTAAATGCCACTTCTGCTTAGCATTTCTATTGTTGCTTGTTCAGAGCAGTTCCCAGTTCAGAAGGCTGACAAGTTGCTTTATTCTTATGTATAGGGGCTCTATGACATTAACACATTTTAGTGTTGTAATATTAATGCATAAGGATAACACAAACTTCACCAGAAATTGTTCTCCTTTTATAATGTATTTAACCCTTAATTTTGTGCTATTAGTCAGCCAATCATTAAGCCAATGAGTAGTTGAATGGGGTATGCCAGTTTGGGTTAAAAAAAAAACTAATTGTTTGGGGAAGCCCTGATATTAAACATTACACCCACACTATTTGTTAGAATGGCAACCAGCTGAGTGTTTTGTCAGTAGTCACTTCTAACTTGCTATTTTGATAGACACATTTTCCAATTCAGATTTGAAAGTGTCAGAGTTTTCAGTCTGCATTGTGAATTAAGGTGTTATGTTTTACATTTCTCAGGTGAAGAAGTGGCTTTGTACTGTTCCAAGTACTTACCTGATATCATTAAGGAGCAGAAGGCCTACAAAGATGGCAAACTACAAAAGGTTGGTGCAAGAATGTATTTCGGGTTGTCCTATGTCTTAAAAAGTATTAAATATCCGGTATTTTCTGTGATTAGGGTAACAAACGGCTTAAATGCTAGAGATGACTAATCTTTTCTGCCATATTGTGCAGCTGCTTAGTCTTACCATGTAAAATGTTTACTTAATATGTTAATTCGTGCATATGTTTTCAGGCGTTGGAGGATGCTTTCCTGGCCATTGATAGCAGGATGACATCAGAGGAAGTGATCAAAGAGCTTGTTCAAATAGCTGGCCGTACACAAGAGGAAGCTCCAAATGAAAAAGTAGCTGAAGAAGATGATTGTGAGTAAACTGCAGCAACATCCGGTGTTTCACATGCACTTATTGTTTAAATGCTTGATTCATAAAATGCCATTCAAAACAATTTGATTAAAGTCCACGTATTCCTATCCCTGTGTTAGTGGACAATGAGGAGGCTGCACTTTTGCACGAAGAGGCCACCATGACCATTGAAGAGCTGCTGGTCCGCTATGGACAGAACCTTAATGCGCTAAAAAACAAAAAGCTCTGTCCAGAGGGCAAAAAAGAGTCCGGGGATGGTGAACCGCCTTCCCACAGTGAGAAGGGCATCAACGGGGAAGTGGACAGTGAGATGGACACCAATGGGAAGTCCAAGGGAGAAGGGGCTAGTGTGGTTGGAAGTGGGGCGGCTGCTGCAGGACTTCCCAAGCTGCGGGCCTGCAGGAGGGCAGGGGGGGACAGCTCTTCAGCGCTGGGGGCAGCCGGTTCCTGTGAAGGAGAGAAGGATGCCGGTCCTTCCTGCTCCTCCTCGGCAGCTCCGGTTCCGGGAGACACCAGTTCTAAGTTCTTTGAGGACAGCGATGAGTCGGGAGAAGAAGAAGATGAAGAGGGCAGCGAGGAAGAGGAGGTAAGGGAGAGGACTAGCCTTTTGTACCAACTCTGGTTGTTGTAACTGTTGTGGCCAACACTGGCTGAGTTACTATTCGGGCTTTAGTTCCGGCATCGTCGTTGAAGGAGGACGTTTGTCTGTGTGGAATATTGGTAGTCTCTGCTGTAACCACCTTGTGTGTTCATTTCTATTTTCTTTTCATGGGACACCACACAGGATTTTTCAAATCAGATGTTTAATAGTTAGTTGTAATTGTGGTGCTGTGTGGATTAATGTTGTAATTATGCTTCTACAGGATGGCAGTGAGGAAGAGGAAGGTGAAAGTAGTGATAATGAGGAGGAAGAAGACACCGAAGAGGGGGAGGACTCCGATGAGGAGGAAGAGGAGATGTGCTTACCCGGAATGGATGGTAAAGAAGAGGTAAAATACACTTAATTTTGATCATTTGAGTCCTTACTGAAAATGAAAGTATGTAGGATTTTTTTGTAGCAAGAATAATTTAAGATGACAATGTACATAATATTGCAGTAATAGAGGAATGATGTTTGTCACAACAGTTATTCACCAAGTATGGCCTAAAATGCAGAATTCATTGAAAACTGGTTTGAGCCTATTGACAAGCAAATTCTCAATTCTCTATGTGCTTGATGTTCAAATTAAACACATCACAAAATTTCTGTTACAATAGCAAAACAAGAACTGCATCATGTAGGAAATCATTGAACCATCTAAATTGGTTTTATAAGGATTTTGCAAAAAATGGGATATGATTTAACAAGATATTTTGATATTTAAGGAGTTTTCTAAACCTGAATGAAGTTTGTTGCAATCCCCCAGTTTCCACATGGAGAATACATTCTACAATGCCCCTTTAGACATTGATTGGAGAGCCTATTCTTAATGTAAGGTGGCTACTGCCAAATCCTCCAGAAATCACATCCTGAGTAAATAATCGCAGCTTCTGGGCTTGTGCAGGATTCTCTATTTAGTGTGTTTACCACTCCGAACAGCATATTCTCGCAAATGTAAGGAGAAGGGATGTAACAATAGATCAGAATTTTCGACTTAAATTCGGTATCAGTAAAATTACACAATTCTCAATACCCATTTTAAAACCACACCAAAAGTCATTTTCATAAATATATATTGGGCTAGCTAGGTTTTATAGTGCCCGCATGTCAACTACATGTACTTTAGGTGGCAACATAATAAATCAATCCTCCGTCCTGCATACGCAGCCGGGGGTTATTGAATTAATGTAGGAATGTAGCCTGATGTGAATGCTCTACTGCACTGATATTCATCGGATAATGTTAACAGAGCAAAGCAGAGTTGGGACTAAGCGAGACAAAAATAAACAGTTTCAATGCCATTCGCTATGTGAAATGCAACATCAATCTTCCTCCTTGTCACTAAAACAGACCGTTTGCGTCAAAGCATATGCTGACATGTAGTGGTTGATGACTGAGACTTTCTGACCTCTTTGGAAAGGTTTGACACTTGTGACGTACAAAATTAATGTTCAGTCCTATGGATACTGTGGAGATTGGAACTGTTGCTACCGAATTGTAGTCAAAGTATTGATTGTTGTGACAGCCTTAGTATACCATACTTTTTAGTCCGTCATGCCACATCTTTCCTATTGAAAGGATTTCTAATTTAGCCCTGTCTTACATATCTACCTAGCTGTTAAACGGGTTGCTTCCTGTCTTTTTCCTCAGCCTGGATCAGACAGTGGCACTACTGCGGTGGTGGCTCTGATCAGAGGTAAACAGTTGATTGTGGCAAATGCTGGGGACTCCCGCTGTGTGGTGTCTGAGAAGGGCAAGGCTATAGACATGTCCTACGATCACAAGCCAGAGGATGAGCTGGAACTGGCCAGGATAAAGAATGCAGGGGGAAAGGTCACCATGGATGGACGTGTTAATGGAGGACTTAACCTTTCCAGGGCCATTGGTAAATAGATCCTTCTTTGTATCCTAGCCCTGGAAATCAAGTTTGACAATATGGCCTTAAATCAAAATGGCAATACATTGTGTGAATTGATGACTTAAGATGAATAAAATGTCTGCTTAATGTTATAGATGTTCAGTATAGGTGGTGGGTTTATCACTGCAGCTCAACCTGGCATGCGCCTAAAGTGTCACAGATTCCAGTCAAGATTTACTTTGCTGTTCACAAATTGACATCCGGATTAAAAAGTAATAACCGAATGGGCTCTGTGTATTCAGGTGATCACTTTTACAAGCGAAACAAGGCCCTTGGCCCAGAGGAGCAGATGATCTCCTCAATGCCCGACGTCAAAGTGCTCACCTTAAACCCGGAGCACGATTTCATGGTGATCGCATGTGACGGAATATGGTACAGCCTGTTGTTCGATGGCACAAACCTTTTTCCATTATTCCACTGTTTCTAATGGATTTACTGCCGATTTGCCCTTCTAATGAGTGTCTTCCACAGGAATGTCATGAGCAGCCAGGAGGTCGTGGACTTTGTCAGTCAGAGAATAAAGCCTAATGCCACTGGGGCTGTCAGGACCCTGTCCTCTATAGTTGAAGAGGTAAGTGATGTGTTGGTTATTACCCGGGAAAACCTCTGTTGATGTACATAAGACCCAGCTGTCCTATGCATGCAGTCGTCTTTATTCAACGATGAACTTGCTCTCAAATGTGTTGTCTCTCTAGCTACTTGACCACTGCCTGGCACCTGACACCTCTGGAGATGGCACAGGCTGTGACAACATGACTTGTATCATCATCACGTTTGGCGCTCACCCTGGCAGTGGGGACGATGCCACTAAGAAGAGAAAGCCAGAAGAGGTGGACTCAGAAAAGAATGGGAATGACTGCAAAAAGGCCAAAAGCGAATAGAACTGCCAACCAGTACAATGGCTCCAGTCCTTTTCACAAGTCAGAACTTTTCCATCTCTGAAAACTTTTTAAAGGCATTGGTCTCTGGGATATGATGATTTTAGTTTAATGTCCCAAGACAGAAGAGAAAGTATAAATGTAAAACAGCCATTTTTCATTTTGTAATTATTGATTTTGCTTAACTCCCCTTTGGAAACATGTCTTGTGAATCCTAGTGTACGGTTTTTGTAACCCATGCCCTTCTTTATGTATATAGTTTTCAATACTTGATTGAAGAAATTCATTTTCTTTGTAATTGTGGATCAATGTGACAATTGGTGCATATCTTTTTGACACCAGTATGTAATTACATACAAATACATTTTTTTAAAATAATGTTATGAGTGACATCTTGTCTATTTATTTTACAAGAACAAACCCTGTGTTTGCTTGGGGAACAACATTCAAACTCCCTTCTCAGTGGTTTGGTAGATTTACAAAAACAAATAAATTCACACAAGTTTGTACTAGTTGTGATTACATCCAGTATACATTTCACATTCCCTGCTCTCACAAATTCTGTGAAACTTCCCCACCCACTGTTCTGAGTTGAGGCCACTATGCTGTTTCAGTGTCATCAGTTAAGGTTAAAGGTAGCAACAATGCCTTCGATTTCACATGATCCAATTATGATTAGTGTTAAGCAAATGCTTTTGTTAGTGGATTTGGTAACACTATTCACCACATGTTTCCATATTGTCTGCAAGACATCGATGTCCACTCAGTCCAAGAAGGGTTAATATAACATATTTTAGTACATTTATTTTGTTACTTTTTGAGAACATCTGTGTGAATTGCACAGGACAATTTTTGCTTTGAATCAATAAAGAAGTCAAACTCCTGTCTTTTTCATTTTTTTAACACTTTATTCAGGGGTCTTGAATGATCCAGGCTATTTGGAATTTATTAACACAATGTTTGATGAAATGTCTGAAGATGGATCTATGTTAATCAGATTACTGAATTTATACACCATTGAATATTGGATTACATTTTCAAGATATTCTATGCTATGCTAATAACATAATGGTATAGGCAAACCAGATGCTATTGAAAAACAAAAATTCTGCTACCTTAACATTTACCACATAGGTGTTCTATTGAACATTCCCATCCAGTTGTGAGAATCAGCCATCTGAAAATAAAAGATAAAATTGGATTTACATGCAGGAAAGTAAAACCACCTTTCATATGCAGTGTAATGAATCTGTAATGCTGACAATGGCTTTCAATGCTTACCTGCATTCTTTTATGAAGAAATATCAACTGTTGGTTCATTAACTCTATTTCCTATTTAAAAAGATAAATCAATTTAAAACTAACCCTTTTACATATATGATGATACGGTAGTTAAATGTGGATTGTACCTGATCAATTTTCTCATGACGTCTTAATTTAATCTGAGGAAACAGTTCTTCAAGTCTCACGATCTGGAATGAAATGTATATATACACAATTAGGGAAAAAAGTATTTGATCCTCTGATGATTTTGTACGTTTGCCCACTAAGAAATGATCAGTTTATAATTTTAATGGATGGTTTATTTGAATAGTGAGAGACAGAATAACAACAAAACATCCAGAAAAATGCATGTAAAAATGTGTGGGGATGGTGTTTTTGGGGTCATAGGCAGCATTCCTCCTTGAAAAACAGCGAGTTGAGTTTATGCCAAAGAGCTCGATTTTGGTCACATTTTCACCCAGTTCTCTGAATCATGTTCTTGTTTATTGGCAAACATCAGACAAGCCTGTACATGTGCTTTCTTTTAGCAGGGGGACCTTGCGGGCGCTGTAGGATTGGTAACAGTGTGTTACCAGTTGCTTTCTTGGTAACTATAGTCCCAGATGCCTTGAGATCATTGACAAGATCCTCCCGTACAGTTCAGGGCTGATTCATCACCGTTCTCATGCTCATTGCAACTCCACGAGGTGAAATCTTGCATGGAGCTCCAGACCGAGGGAGATGGACAGTTCTTGTGTGTTTCTTCCATTTGCGGATAATCGCACCAACTGTGGTCACCTCACCAAGCTGCTTGGCGATGGTCATGTAGCCCATTCCAGCCTTGTGTAGGTCTACCATCTTGTCCCTGACATCCTTGGACAGCTCTTTGGTCTTGGCAATTGTGGAGAGTTTGGAATTTGATTGATTGATTGTTTCTGTGGACAGGTGTTTTTCATGTTTTTCAAGTAACAAGCTGAGATTAGGAGTACTCCCTTTAAGAGTGTGCTCCTCATCTTAGCTTCTACACTGTATAAAAGACACCTGGGAGCCAGAAATCTTTCTGATTCAGAGGGAATCAAATACCTATTTCCTTCAATAAAATGCAAATTAATTTATAATGTTTTTGACATGTTTTTCTGATTTTTTGTGTGGTTATTCTGTCTCTCACTGTTCAAATAGACTTACCATTAAAATTACAAACTGATCATTTCTTTGTCAGTGAGCAAAATCAGCAAGGCAGCAAATACTTTTTCCCTCACTGTATTGTCTTGTAAAATTATTCAAACCCCTGACAAATTCTCTTATTTCACTGAATTACATATGGCACAGTGACATTTCCTTTGGTTTATATTTTAAAACAACAACATTATTTGGGCCATGACGGATTTCCTCCACACTGCATTTTTTTTCATCCAACTGCACGTTTTGTCCAAAAAGCTTCTATACCCTGCTGTACAGGCCAGTGTTACACAGAGCTCTAGATAAGGTTGACTGTTGCACAATTCACTCCCAGCCACTGAACTGTGTATCTTCTTTGAAGCGATAATTGGCCTCTGTGACGTCTCTCACGTCTCCTTGTTTGAGCACTGCTGAGGTAAGAGATAGCCTTTTCTTGGAAGTGTCTGGGTGATGTAATGCAGGTTCCACTTCTAGAGTCCTGATACAAATGTACTTACTCGGATATCCAAACACTTATGTACTCTTCTAAATCAATGCATTTGTATTACTTCATCTCAAACCTTTGCTGAATGTTCTTTGGTCTTCATTTTCCTTCATATTTACATCCTGACCAATGATCCTTGGAGAGTTTAATTTGTATCCAGAATATATGACAGCCAGTTTAGTAGTGGACAAGTGGATGCAAATATAATTATGTTGTTAGGAACAGGAGTCGATAGTTTATTCACTCAAATTATTTAAGTTCTTGCCACCTTGCAATAATGGGTTTGGAGTTAAAACGTTTTCAAATAAAACATTGAAACAAATGTCAGCGTAATTCAGTAATGAGAGAGTAGGCTACAGTAGTCAAGGCCTTGAATACATCTGCCAAGCAACATATTTATTACATCATTCCTTTCAAGGTTATAAATATAGCTAGAAAGCCATGAAAAACATTCTCTTACCCTTCTGACCGCACTCTGTAGTCGTGTTCGTATACTTTTATTGATCACTGTCATGGCAACAGTCCGTGGTTTTGGGATGACTGAGAATCAATCACATTATTTCAAGGAAATAGATATACATCTCTCATTAACATCATTTTAAAATGTTAAATGTATGGATAACAGTTAAATGTGTACCATGCTGAAAGACTGTTGACACCTCCAGAACATATGGCCTATGAATACCAAAGATCGAAACTGACATTAGAGCAATGATAGAAATAATCAGGTAGATACACTGCATGCATACATTTGTTAACTTTAAAGAAAATAAAAATATATTCTAATTATTTGCTTTGAGTGATACATTCTGAATATTACAGCACTTACATGCACTTGCTGTTCACTGGTATATAGCTGTTCATAGGAATCAGACAGCCCCGATGGTTTCTTATCTAAAAACAAAATTTTCAAATTATAATAGATATATTACAATAATGTTTATGTGATGTTGTCAGTCACATTATGTATAATATGTTACTGAATATTAAGAATGAAAATATCCCCAAAAATAAATAATGGTATACCTTAAATATCAGTGGCACATCAGCAGAATTCAATCTAAATGAATGTGTTATAATCTTGAAGGAGAAAGAGAAAGAATAAGAGATGTGCAATGTAACCAATAACATGCTCATAGAAAATGTAGCCTAATGCAGCAAGTCCGCCTACCTGTTTAACTGTAGTGGCCTCGATCCCCATAGGAATGGTGACCTCACGCAAGGCAATCACTCTATCATCTGGAATAATGAATGCACCTATTTATTAATGATACCTTGTCTAAGACACGTGTACACAAAACATGTGTGTAACACCTCTCCTCCTAACCCTAACCAAGGTTATTTGTGTAGTGGGTTATCTGGGGATCTGATCATTGAAAAAACACCAAAGTTGTCCTTTTTCCCTAGCCAAATGCCCCCAACATTATACGAACACACAAAAGAGTATATACACACTATCACTTACAATTGTACAATTCAAAACCCTAACCCAATACAATCGAATCCAAATTGTGACTAATCAGTAACTATAACGCACAGCAACTTACTGTTTTATACATTTATTTTCACTTGTAGTAAATAAAGTAAATGTAGTAAATGCAGCACTTGTAGTAAATAATAAAAATTAAACCAGGCGTACTCCTATTAAAGATACTATATTTATCAAAGCTCAGCCATTTTGAGTGGCAGGACTGAACAAACTGTACCAGAACCAATTATGACTGTCATGTTGAGGGTCCGGTTGTCGATGCGTATCTTTGTGTGTGAAAGTGTGGGGAGTTCCAAATTGTTAAGTCAGTTTTGACAGCGGTGGTTGCAAAAGGTAGGCAGCCACCTATGGCCCCCGAAGGCCAAATTCAAACTGAAATAAAATTACAAATAATGGTATATTAAATAGTTTTCTTAAATTAATATGTTGTGTTAAGATCTTATCGTGTTACTCAAAATAGTACTCAAATTAAATCAGGCCTTCTGTTACAATATTTATGTTTGTTTTATTTATGAGACCAAACCCCCTTATCTTACTCAAATGGTCTGTCCCATGTTGGTGTCACTGCTGCGGCTGGAAAGACGTTAAGTAGCTGTTACTTAGGCAGTCTGAGCCAGCTACAGTACATGTACCCAAAAGATGACAGCAAAATATTGAACGCGCGTATGTGAGCAGGGCAGAGAAAAGGAGGGAAATAACATTTAGTAGCTTAGCGGGTGCGGCTACTACTTGTGTCATAAACGTGATTAGCGGCAGCGGCGATTATTACGGTTTACTAAATATGACGGTTTGACAGTCAAATAAGAATGCGCTATCCCTGACCTGGACCTTTACGAACGGCCACCAGACAGAGGTTAAGACATTGATTCAATTTCATCATATCGTTCTTCCTACATCGCGCATTTTGATTAGAGTGACGCCAGTGTTGATTATGGTAGTGATAGCGACAGTGCTATTGATCACAAAAAAGCAATGTTGATGTTTACCCTGCCCTGGCTCCCCATGAAAGCTCTGACTGTAGTGACACATAATATAACGTCTGATCCAGGTATGTGTGGCCCTCCCAGCTGACAGACAATGAAAGGTGCAGCATAGTCAGAAAAGGAAGGTAGGCCTATATGAATGCACTTGATTGATCATGATTAAGAAAGTGCACATGAACAGCATGGCTAAGTGCTTTGTGCTTCACTGTAGTCATAGCTTATAAGGCAGTATATACCCTTCAGATAATTATTTTTAAACAAATTGATTTGATTTACTCTACTGAAAGAGGCAGCAGGCCAATATCTTTGGAATTGGCAGCAATAAAAAGTAGGTTTAAAATGTTTCCGGTGTGGCTTTTATAAGGACAAGGTAAATAAATAGATTTTGGGGCCTCAACCCGTGTCTGCCTAGGGCTCCCAAATCACTGAGTCCAGCACTGGGTTGGATCATGAAGGGCTTGATTTTGCTGGTTTGCCAGAGATTCTTTCACTTAGAGCAAACCCTAGGATCTCTTTCTACCTAGGGTCGCTATCTGAGTTTGCCTACTGGTAACTCACACTGTCATCGTTAGACCTCTCACGGCAAAATATACTAAGGTTGCTTTGGTAACTTTGTATATTAAAGGCTTCTTCGTGTCCCTCGTACCCCTTACTCTCCAACTGACTAAGCCAGCCAATTATAAACTCCAGACTACATGCGCAACTTCAAGAAAACATGGAGAAATATCATAATGTGAAGCCTTGACATGCTATTTCCAAACTTCAGCCTTTAATGCAGGTCTAGCTTTCATTTTACGGTTTGTCATGCTAAATAAACTCAACAACATTAGAGATAACATTCTATCATGCAACCCTAATCCCCTCATGCTCTTTCCCAACCACCCATTTCTTTCTGCTCCTTTTCTAAGTGACTTTGCTCTGGTGACACCTGCTATGTTCTGGAAATCATATTAAAAAAGAAAACCAGCGGAACACTTTACCATATTCCAGCCTTAATATTTAAAAAATGCTCGGTCACTTTCATTGAATTTGTTACTTGTTTGTTGAATGAATCCCTGCACACTGGGCAATTGCCATCCATATTCAAGTTGGCAGCCATCACCCCTCTGCTCCAGAAACCATCCCTTGACCCAGACATCCTTTGGGTACTACTACACATCTATTTCCAAACTCCCATTCTTATCTCAAGTCCTACAGAAGATTGTCACAACTCAGCTTCACTCACAGCTCAGTGCTAACTAGCTTTATGAAGATACAGGATCCCCCTCCATTCTGATTATTTTGGGTCTCGGTGCTGCTTTTGATACAGCAGATCACACCATTCTACTCCAGCACCCAACAGAGCAAACTACCATCTCTGGGAGACTGCCTTATGTGGAAAAGCAGTATGTTTCTCTCCGTGATGCAGGATCAGAGGAGTTCACATTAACCTCTCATCCCACAAGCATTGGTGCAAGCTCCTATTCTCTTCCTGCTATACATGTTCCCACTTGGCCAGATCTTCAGACATCAGTGTATAATTCCACTGCTACACAGATGATACACACATGTACATTAAAATCAAGCCTGTCACATCATCTGCCATTTCAAACCTGTCCAACTGAATGAGGTAAAACGTTGGAATGCAGAACAACTCCCTCCAACTCAATAGCAGAGAGACTGAAGCAATGCTTATAGGCACCCGACAGCAAATCATCAACTCCCAAGGCACCTTTCCTGCTATTGATTGCCACATCGTTCCCCTCTTTTCAGTCACCACCAATCTGGGTGTGAAATTTGACTTTACTCTCTCTTTTAAGGCCCACATTTTTTCACCTTAAGAAAATAGTTTGCCTAAAACCTCACCTTTCCTGGTGCAAAAAAGCTTTTCCATCAATTTTTCTCGAGAATTGCTTATGAGAATGCAGTACTAGGTAGCCTGCCAGCAAATCCAATTCATGAAATATAGCTCATCCAAAACATTGCTGCAAGGATCCTTAGATAATCAAATAAATCTGCCCACATCACAACCCTCTCCTTGCTGACCTTCATTGGCCTCAGAGAATTTACTTAAAAAATACACATTTAGTCTATAAAGCAATCAGTGGCATTGGACTTGCCTACTTATTTAACCTGCTCTCCCCCTATGAACCTCCATGCTCACTGCGGTCCAATCTGCTCAATGTATTACAAAGCTGGCTCAGGAAAATGGGAGACAGTGCCTTTTCCAACATTGGACCTCACCTCTGTAACACCTCATGGCTGCACAGTCACACCTCTATCAGTTGGCCATCAAATTATACTGTACATTATGATATCATTTGTATTATTTTAGTTTGCTGTATTATCAATATAGCCTAAGGGCAATATTGGGTTTTTTTTTTCTTTAATATTATTATTTTAATATTTTCTTATTTCCATATTGTCTTTTTCATGCACTTTGACATAATTCCATTGTAATGAAAGGCACTTCACATATGCAGTTAATTATTATAAATTATGAGTAGAATGAGCTATACCATAGACAAGCCGGCTAGCTAGCTACATTTCTTATATTGAACAGCATCAATACTATAATGGCCTCTTGTAACCAAATAAATCTAAATGCTTCCAGCTGTCTGAACATGTGCTGAGCACATGCAGTATATTTTTATTCAACATTTTGGTCTGCCGTTTGTTCTTTATAGAAAAGTATATTTTGAAGTAATTTCATTTTTCGCCGTTACGTTACCGCTCATCCGCATGCACACGTCACGAGCTATGTAGTGTTGGAAACCGAGCAGTGTAAACAAACGAGAACCACTTAGGAAAAACGGTGCAATGATTCATAAAAAAAATTAAACCAACCGTTTTTATCAAGTCTTCTAAGTATAATCCAAACTTTCGACAACCTTTGTGAATTATCCACATAACTGTTCGTCATTTTATCAATGCTGCGCTAGACCAGTAAAAAATGTCTATAAAAAACGGATCCTTTCGAATCAGTGTTGCCTGTTAACACATTTGGGCCGTGACCTCCGCAATTTCCATTAGAAACAGTACTTCGTTGAAAATTTTAAACAATTAAAATAACTTGTAAGTAATTGCATGAAAATATTTGCATTGATATAATAATATCTTATTAAAAAGCTTTTAAAAGAAGCTTCTATCCTTTTGATAAAAATCAGTATTCATGAAAATCGTGAATAATCAGAACCACCACTTACATTTTCATAATCAATAACAATGGTTTGGCACCTTCAGGTGGGAATACTAAATTTTAAGGTCCACGACAGTGGTAACTAAATGCTGGTTATCAAATGTAAAGCAGACTCGGTGTGCTTCCAGCCCGACTACAGGGATTTAAGTGGTTGTGTGGCAACCAATGCCTTTTGCATCTTGTGTCAGCCTTTTGTAGTGGGATTTCAAATTTTCCACTATACCAGAATCTGGAGATTACCGTTTGTGTAACATGAACAAAAATGTGATAGATGGGACAGAGTAATGTGATTATATGTAACAATACAATAAACACAAGTGACATTAGATTTAAATATATTTTTTAAATTATTGGCATGGCATTTGTTACAATGTCAAAACGTACAACATGCTGTAACAATATATAGAATACTCTGTGTATAATATAGATCATGATGACAAAATATTGCAAATTATAGTTGTCATCAGCCTTTTTCTTAGTCCAACAATCAAATGAAAACCGCAATAATTTAAAATATGGTATATTGATCCATGCTTTGGCTGCAAAGAGTTTCTTTGACATGCTTGAAAATGCACAGAGAATATTTGGGTAGTCAAACAAAGCAGAGGACAAGAGTTAACAAGACACTGAACATATAACCCTGAGATTGAACCAAAAAAGGATAGACATAGAGTAATGGTGCCACCTACTGGATATTTAAAACTGGAATAAAATGACAGGTCTCTGGACTTGGATGGGATTTGTGCCAGAAATGCTGAAATGCTAGCATTTAGAAATAATGCCAGGGAAAGTAAAACAAAGCATGGATTACTCAGACTTTGCCCATAGACTCCTTACAGGGTATGAACAACAATGCACCATATTGTATTTAGGGTGAACTTTCTTTTTAAAGAGCCCAACAATTTCTTTAACCACTATTTGAGTCAACATGAGCCTATTTTGTGTTTTAAACCAAAAGACTGAAGTATTCACAGAGTGAAAATAGCTGGTGATTTCTGATAAAACTAAAATCAGAATGATAATATAAAATCTAAACAATTATAAATAAAACATTTATTCAGAAAAAAACTGTAACTACAGTATAATGTAACAATCCATAATTTGAATTAAAAAAAAAAATCAGTACAACAGTGCTTAAAACTTTCTATAACTGTAGAGGCACTTGATGAGAGTAATTCAGTATGAACAGGCTATGGCCATGTCCTATAACACACATGCATAGAAGTAACATGTCTGACTCAAGATAGACTTCACCAGTCTAAACATAATGGAGGTAATAGGGTAAACAAGGAGGTAGCCAACATAGGAGTAACAGAGCAAAAATTCAGTCAACAGCATTCGTGATTACAGTGTTGATAACGAGGTACAGACTAATATTTTTTGTATGACACCAAGGCACTAAATTCATACAATCACATTAAATATATTTTACATCATATCCCAACCCGAATACCATCAGACTGCCCCTCCCCTGTAGGCTCTGGGTCTACGCAGGTGGGAGAGGGAGGATCTGTGTCTAGGCGGGTGAGAGAGAGAGCCTTACCCAGTTGATAGTGCTGCATCGTGGGCTCAGCCCCCTGCATCTTCACAGGATGCCTCCTATTAAACTCTGCTGTGATCTCAGCCAGTGTCCTGCCCTTGGTCTCAGGCAGTGTGAGGCCAACAAACAGAGAGGCCACCACGCAGACACCAACAAATGGGATGAAGCAGACGGCGCCTAGGTAACTCACTATGAAGGGGAAAGCCATACCGACTATCAAGAGGTTGATCCACATCAGAGACCCGGCCACCATGTAGGCCGCAGGTCGAGCCGTCTGGTCAAAGATCTCAGCGGGGAGGATTCCGGTCACTCCGGCAGGGCCGATCCCGAAGCTTAGGATGTAGCAGAAAACACAGGCCATGCTGAGATAGGGCATCCCTGGCACTGAGTAGCCTTGGAGGGTCAGTGCCAGGGTGAATACCAGTGCCCAGACTGCCATGAGGGCGTATCCGCCACTGAGGAGCATCTTGCGTCCCACACGCTCAATCAGCAGGTTACTCATGACAGCAGAAGTAAATTCACAGGCCCCCGTGCCGATGGAGGCATACTGGATTTTCTCCACAGGGATTCCAGCTTGTAGGAATATGTACGTGGCGTAGAAGTAGATGGAGTCGTTACCACACAGCATCATGGCACTGCTAGTCGCCATAATGGTGCATAACTGGGGGCGAAGGGAGCGGTCAGAGAACAGGTCCCAGAGAGTCTGACTCTTGGCCAGAGCCCCACCAGCATCCGCCTGCTCTTGCAGCATCTCCTCCATCTCCAAACTGATGGTGCTGTTCCCACGGAACCTAGTCAGAGCCTGAGCACACGCCTCCTTATCCCCAAGGTCCATTAGTAGGTAACGAGGACTCTCAGGGAAGCAGGGCAGGGTGAGCAGCTGGAGAATGCCTGGGAGGGAGTTGCTGGCCAGGAGATAGGGCCAGAGGGGCTCGGTACCCAAAAGCTCAGTCAAACCCACCACCTGACCCATGAAGATCCCAAATGCAGTAAACACTGCAGAGGAGAAAGCCACAGCACCCCGCAGGTGTTTGGGAGCGCTCTCTGCAAAATACATGGGCTGGATGTTCATGCTCATCCCGGCGTTGACTCCAACCAGCAAGCGGGCCAGGATGATCATCTCAACGGACCTCGCCATCCTGCTGGTCAAAGCAAGGACTGCACCAAGAAACAGGAACGAGTTATTGAGAAGCAGTGAATTCTTTCTGCCAAACCGGACAGCCATTGGTCCCGCCAGCAACGCCCCAGCCAGTCCCCCGAGGGAATAGGCAGACACGATTACAGTCCAGAACAGCGTCAGCTGGGAGGTGTCCAGGCCGGTGCCCCAGCGCTCCCAGTAAGTGTCATTGATGAACCTTTGGATGTGGTTGGTGGGGGCATTCATGATGGAGAGGTTGTAGCCATACTGAAAAGTGCCACCGATGGCAGCCGAGCACACTGCGCAAACAAGGGCTCTGGAATTGCCTGCAGGTATATCCGTCTCTGTTTCTGTGGGATCATCATTTATGACATTCATTTGCAGAATCACGGTGATAATTCTATCAAAGCAGCAGATGCAACCAACTATGTGCCTTCTAAACACCGGCTTGACAGCACCTGTGATTTTTAGACACAGTGAATACAGTCAGCACGAGGTTATAGATAGTACCAATATTTCACCTGTTTCTGTACTGGAAAGGACGGTCAAATCCGTCCCAAATATTCGACAGAAAACTAGAATTAGTAGTTGAGTTTTGCCAATCTTGATATAACTGATGTTCAAGATTTACAATGTTGTCACAGAAGTACATATGCGTTGAAAGAAAATATATTTCGTTCGCCATCTACAGTTCTCCTTGAAGAATACAGCAAATCCGGGTACTTCGATGAATCGGAAACCGACCACGTACAGAAACGCGCAGAAAGCGTCACGGAGACTAAGACACGCCCCTTTCTGATTTTGTTGTTGAACCGGTTTGAACGCCTTTGGTGCTCGGAATTGTGTTGTAGTTGCAATACGCGGGATGTATTTCGCACCGATTGAAAGTTGATTACATTAATTTGGTAGCTGAGTACCTGTTTGTTTGGCAGACGTTTGAAGTTAACAGAAACTGTACTCTTCACCTAAATCTAGACTCACAACTAAAGGCTTACGCGGCCATACAAAGTACGTTTGGGAATAGTAAGCAGAAATGTAATTAACGGTACGTTTGGGAATAGTAAGCAGAAATGTAATTAACGGTAGCGGCACAAGCGTACAGAATGCATAGAGTAAGACACAATGGCGAAGTACACAATGAAATTCTAGCAAGTTTTTCCTCAATAATGCAAACAATAAATCGTAATAAAAACATCAACACATAGTAATGGAATATACATGAACATTTACATTGCATCTTTGGGAGAGTGAGAAGATGCTTACGTTCAGGATTGTATTGTTGACTATACGAATAGAGTCAATGTAGGCGGTGAGGTGTTTAGTGACTTGCAGGTAGAAACCGGTAGATACGGTCTGAGTCAAGCATTTTAGACACTTCGCAACGGTACAGTAGATTTAAACGGTTGTAGCTTCATAATCGCCATTAAACCTAGGCGAAAAATCTGACACTGGATTTTTTTTACTTCACCTTTAATGCAAGGCATTTTAGAATCGTTTCAAATAAGGCGCTTCGTTGAGTCCTATTCCGGTTAGGCGTTTTGACAACATTGTAAATCTCGTCCGGACAAGGCAACGTCTGTCAGCATGTTTGCTTCCGTTAACTCTACAAAAGTATTATTGCTTATACACTGCTCAAAAAAATAAAAGGAAGACTAAAATCACACATCGGGTCTCGATGAAGGAAATATATTATAGATCAAAATCGTTCCTGTTCATTGTGTAATTAGTTGATAACAAAATGACGTAACAACAGTCAATTGAAACCACTATCACCAACCGATTGAGGGCTGGATTCAAACACGCACCGAACATCAAAATAAACAATTGAAATAACAAGCTGTTCCAACCTGAGGGAATTTAATCATGGCAACTCTTAATGTGACTCAATGGTGTTTAGAGCCACCACGTGCCTATTTGCATTCCTGACAACGTAGGGGCATGCTCCTGTGAGGGGGATGGCGTCCTGGGGGATCTCCCAGACCTGGATCAGGGCATCAGTCTGGGACAGTCTGTGGCACTACTTGGTGGCATTGAATGCACCAAAACAATTTGTACCAGAGGTTCTTAGTAGGATTCAGATCTGGGGAATGTGAGGGCCAGTCATGGCACCAATGACTTCATCATCCAGGAGCTGCATCAGCATAAGTTCTGCTGATGGGACGGAGGTCAGGGTATTGTTGGCTAGCACATGGAGATCTGTGCGACCCTTCAGTAATATGCCTTCCCAGACCATCGCTGACCCACCACCAAACCGGTCATGCTAGATTATGTTGCAGGCAGCATAACGTTCACAGTTGGTTCAAAAACATGCACACCAGTAGCCTGCTACTAATTTTGTAGGGCTCTGGCAGTGCTCTTCCTGTTTCTTTTTGCACAAAGGAGCAGATACTGGTCCTGCTGCTGGGTTGATGCCCTTCTCTTGCCCTGTCAAGCTCTCCTCGTGAGACTCCTGGTATCTCCTCCATGCTCTCGTGACTGTACTGGGAGATGCAGCAAACCTTGTGACAGCATGTTTGTATGTGCCATCCTGGAGGAGCTGGACTACTTTTGCAAGCTGAATGGGCTACCGGTACCACTTTATATTACCAGTAGTGACAAGGAAACTAGCAAAACACAAAACTAGAGAAGAATCAGTCAGGAAGTATAAGGAGAGAGCAATTGTCTGTGGCCACCACCTGCGAAACCATTCTTTTTTAGGGTTATCTTGCTGTTGCCTCTCCAGTGCACCTGTTGTCACTTTCATTTGCATTTCATTACATGTTCCCTTAATTTTTTTAGCAGTGTATTATGTCTTTTGATAAAAGTCAATTTGTCCCAAGACATTAACACGATGATGAAAATGTTGAGGTGGTGTAAGCCTACACGAAACCCAAATGTTTTTTAAGTGAAATTCCCTGTAGAAGAAATGATGTTTGAACTGAAAGAGCTGCTTTTACAATTTTGCTGCAAGACTTTATATGGGTTATTAATATTTTTTGGGGGGTTGAAGCTGTACTGTCTCTTATTAGTTACAGACTTGCCATTTATAGAAAACAGCTTCTGAACACAGAATAGATTTATTCCTGGCAACTTATCAGTACCAAGTATCAGTATATAGGCCTAATTATGAGATCCTAATGATTCTGTCCATAAATGGGAGTTGTCTAGACTAGAACATGGTCATGAAGTCTGATTGCCAAAGCACAAAGTTAAGCTCATAATGGTGGATGCATCTTGTCTGAATTGTTTGATTTATTGGTGAATTTAAATGAACTAATTATACTTAGCAGAGAGATGCTATTCCTCATAAAAATGCAGACTGTCTCTAATATAGTCTTGTTTTCTAAGTTTCCAGGGTTTCACTTATACACTTATACATAAATTGTAACAACCTCGCTCTGCATTATGAAACTTCGAAGCAATCAAATCATTTAATCCTATCAAATATAAGCATTTACATTTTATTTTCACTGAAATAGAAATTGACCACATCCAAAAATATGAGTTGTAAGAATTGGAATAAAACGCATCACTCACTTTTTGTTAACATAACGTTTTTGCATCATCAAAAACCAAAAGAACCTCCCAAATGTGCACTTTCCGTTTTTTCCCAAATTCCATGCCAAGATCTAGCCAGAAGAGTCACATAAACACATTAGAAAAATCTGTATGGGGTAGATAATAGTCAAACAGCACGTAGCAGAGATTTTGTTCGTTCTGTGTTTACGTTTAGAATATTTTCTGTGTTGTTTTTCTTTTTATCGTTTTTCATTGTACATTTTACGGTATTTTTGTTTATTTACATGCCGCACAGTAGGTGGCGGCAACACACGTTTAGTTGTGTAAATACGCAAAAAAAGAAGAATACACTTTTTTAAGGAGTACACTTAAGCTACAAAATTAGCTAGTGGTTGTCTCGTCAAGGTGAATCAATACCTCGATATATTCATTATTGGTTGACAGATTTATTTATTATAAAATATACGTAGTCAAGTTAGCCTGCCTATTGAAAGCTCATGGCTAGCTGGCTAAAATTAAAGTTACGTTTGTTTGCTAGCTAATGCTGTAGCTGATGCTAATTGACTAACCGGCATAGAACATGTACATCATCGTGCTTTGTCGGTATAGAGCCATAATGAAATAGAAATGCCAACTACATGCCAATTACATGCATTTGAATTGTAATCATGTTCTTTATGCAAGTTATGTAGATGGTTACAGAAACTCCCTGCTAGCCCGGAAGAGTTAATAGCGCCATTGCCAGTTCAACATTGTCATTGGATGGATTGATGTATTAGTGTTTTTGTTGTAGCCCACCAGCACTAGCTAAAACACAATATTCAGTCAACTATATAATATTCAACTAGTTGAATCTGCTGGCGTTATGCTGGGTTAAAAGAAAATACGCACAAGAATGCTTTCTAGATAAAATAGAGCCATTTCATCTATTATGTTGTGTTTCAGGCACCATGCAGTCATCCAGGGGATGGTTTAGTTTTATGGATGACTCTGTTACAGAGACGTTGTCCCAAGCCCTCCAAGGCTCAGGGGAACAACCAGACCGGGAGCCAGACACAGAGATTCTGTTTGGCAATCTACGTGGGAGTGTGGTGGGGCTCCGGTATTACACTGGTGTGGTAAGCAGCTACTTTATCTGACTACGAAAATGTTGAGGAAAGAGCCTGGCCAAATCAGTACATTCTATATCTATGAGTTCTGATCAGGAGATACCTCTGACTTCAGGCTCTTAAAAACATTTCTACACTTAAAATGTATTTGCTTCAATCTATAGGTATGATTGTTATTAAACATACTGTATATATGTAGGTGAACAAAGGGGAGATGGTGTCTCTGGTTCGTCAGCCTCAAAACCCATACGACCGTAATGCGGTAATGGTGGCTAACGTCTATGGCAGCCAGGTGGGGCACATCAAACGGGAGCTTGCTGCTTCTTTGGCTAACATTATGGACAACAACTTTGCCAGGGTGGAGGGGTGAGTGCGTGCAAAGTTCACAGTGCCCATTGGTAATATAAATGCTCCGGAGGCGTGCATTGGTCAGTGTTTGAAAGTACAGCTGGGTGTTCCTGTGTGTGTGTGTTTAGGGTGGTGCCATTCGGAGTGACCAATGTGTTCACCATGCCCGTGGTGTTGTCCTTCTGGGGGACAGAGGAAAACAGACATGCAGTGGTCCAGCAGCTTTCTTCACATGGCTTCAAACTGCAAACTGGCCCTACAGGTACAAACACTCACGCACATTGTGACAATGCAGATTCCTGCACAGGCTTTTGTTTCACACTGTGTGTTTTGTCAGTTGGTAAAGGGGTGATGGGTGTCTCAGATGGTCAAGCTCCAGCAAGGAAAACTGTCCCACTGACTGCAGAAGAGGTAATTTGCCAAGGCTATTTCCCAAATTGTACCCCTTTCCCTAATTTGAGGTATAACTGTTGACCTAGCCTGCAGATATGTAGTCAAAATGGATGAAAGTGAATGACTAAAATGTACAAACAATATTGTGAGCGATGGATGAGATTAGATGGAGGAACAAAAAACGGAGTATACATTCAGCCCCCCTCTCCCCAAATCTTATAGTGGCGTGTCTCATACCGCTCAAATAGATAACTAACATACAGCATATATGTATAAAAGTCGTTATACTATAGCACATTGATGAGTGTCGTTACGCAGTGGGAGCCCATGTGTTTGAATCCGTCCTGAAAGGGAATGGTGCAAATCCCTGACATGTAGTATAAACAGATACATCAAGATGCACTATATAACGACGATTACCTGCGACCGGTGTGTCCTGTCATATACCTCGGGTTTTCTTCCTTGCAGTTGAAGAACACGTTTGACAAGTTGTTTGAAGACCTGATGGAGGAGAAGAATGGAGAGAGAGAGGCAGTGGAGGTGAGTGCCTCTGTACATGTATGTGTCAGGGATGTGCTTTCATCAAACTATCACTGAGAATTGCCTCAAATGAAATTATGCCATTTTTATCGAAGTAGTATACCGAATATCGATTTTCAGTTGGAATGTTGTTATGTGTGGCTCATTTGATGGCGATGGCGATGGCAATGCCAGAGTTTTGGGTTCAATACAGACTAGGGGCCCGATCTGGAAAATGGTTACAGTTTACTACCATGCAAACAAGGTGTTTAGATGTCTTGCCAGAAGGACACTGTCTACCCTCGTCACACCCACACGCTGACCATAGAACCCGATACCAATCTCAGCTACAATTCTTGTTCGCATGGAGGTGGCGTGTAATTGTTTTGGAGAGTTGGTTACACCAGGGGTTGAATGCGAGTCATTCCCCTCAAAATGTTGAATTGTTGAAGACCTGTGGTGGACGTGTACATGCTTGTGAGGGAATGAAACGAGATGTGGATGAGGCAAGATAGCTGTCAGAATGGTCGAGTTACTCACGTCTGTCTGTGTCTGTGTTTAGGCAGTGTGTACTCCTCTGCTACCCCACCAGAAGCAGGCTCTGAGTTGGATGTGTGTCTGTGAGAACAGCGCGGCTCTGCCCCCATTCTGGGAGGATAAGGGGGGGCTGTTCTATAACACACTGACACACTCGTCTGTTAGAGAGAGACCGCAGAGGGTCCGGGGGGGCATACTGGCTGACGATATGGGACTGGTGAGATGCACACATTTAGTTTCCCGGACACTAACACACACTGAAATGTTTTCCATACGTTAACTAACACATTGAAATGTTTTCAGTGCACTAACACACATGTGAAAGAGCCATTCAGTAGTCTTCGATTTGGATGTGTTTTAGAACACCTACATTTTTCCAGTTTTTATTGAAATTTAAGCCGCTCAAGTCCTGTGAATAATCTACATTATTACTAGCGCACATTACTGATTGTTTTCAGGACACTAACACACATTACTGATTGTTTTCAGGACACTAACACACATTACTGACTGTGTACAGGACACTAACACACATTACTGACTGTTTACAGGACACTAACACACATTACTGACTGTTTACAGGACACTAACACACATTACTGACTGTTTACAGGACACTAACACACATTACTGACTGTTTACAGGACAATAACACACATTACTGACTGTTTACAGGACAATAACACACATTACTGACTGTTTACAGGACAATAGCACAAGGATTTTCAAAACTTTCCTCAGGGACGGACAGGCATTTCAAGTTTTTCATTCACTGAGCTTGCACACCTTGTCAACTAATTGTCCACGAGGAGAGGTTTATGAAATACTGTACTAACATGCACTGTCATCACCACACATATCCTCACACGGACATGGGACTGATCACTGCATGCGCACACACACACACTTACTTTTCTCCATCCTCACTGGGGTTTGTGTTTTTAGGGGAAAACATTAACCACCATTGCTCTGATCCTTTCCAACTTCCACCACGGTAAACCTCTGCCTCTGGAGAAGTGCACGCCTCTGGTTAGTATTCTTATTTGAATTTCATTCAGAACCTCTGATAGGTGAAATGATTGGACAGTTTCCCAATCCTGTCCGCGAATGAATGGCTTTTTGTTTTCGACGTGCTGCTGAACTGGGATGGGGTCACCTGTAAGCTAGCTCACTAGCACACAGATAACGGGGGGCTTGAATTTTAGCTGACCGTTTGTTTCAATTGTGCTTGTTCAGATTTGCTGTCATGATTAGCAGCGTGGAGACATTGTGAATGGATGTGTGACTGCCATGTCAGTGACCAGTCTTTATCTCTGCAGCGTATCCGTACTCCTGCGACAAAGACCTCTGGTACTCCAAGGAAACACTCACTCCCTGGAGGTGATACCACCATGTGTTATCTTTTTAAGCTCAATTTAAAGGGCTTTTGGCAATGGGAAATAGTTTTATAGATAAAACAAAACAATGAACAATTCAAAATAAAGCTTGACTTGATGCTCTTTTCCCGTATTTCAGCGAACCAATACTTTTGTTCATGTTTTACTTTCATTGTATTTCTGTGTCTGTATGAGCTCTGTCTTCTTGATGGACTTGGCTTTCTTCTTTCAGGGATGAAGGGAGACGGGGATGAGGAATTGGTGGCTTCTGCTGGTCCCTCCCCTTGTAAACGGTAAGTGTAGCTGTTAGTATGTTACCTCATGTTGGTGTCAGGACTGTGTGTGTTACCTCAGGTTGGTGTCAGGACTGTGTTGTGTTATCATCTCATGTTTGTTTCCGGACTGTGTGTGTTACCTCAGGTTGGTGTCAGGACTGTGTGTGTGTTATCACCTCTGGTTGGTGTCAGGACTGTGTGTGTTATCACCTTGGGTTGGTGTCAGGGCTGTGTTGTGTTATCATCTCATGTTTGTTTCCGGACTGTGTGTGTGTTATCACCTCAGGTTGGTGTCAGGACTGTGTGTGTTATCACCTTGGGTTGGTGTCAGGGCTGTGTTGTGTTATCATCTCATGTTTGTTTCCGGACTGTGTGTGTTACCTCAGGTTGGT
>JACXGJ010007223.1:0-31261 GCA_016801105.1 Esox niger | reverse complement strand
TCAGGGGTGGTGTATGTTTGGGTGTATTGTACATTCAGGGGTGGTGTATGTTTGGGTGTATTGTACATTCAGGGGTGGTGTATGTTTGGGTGTATTGTACATTCAGGGGTGGTGTATGTTTGGGTGTATTGTACGGTCAGGGGTGGTGTATGTTTGGGTGTATTGTACGGTTAGGGGTGGTGCGAATGGAAAGTCATGCTAGCTCTCCCTTAGTCTTGGTGGCGTTTCAGGGGGTAGCATGTTAAACTGTTAAACTGGCGTTATTCTTCGCGACGCAAGAACACGTGGACTTACGGGAGGTCCTGGGATTCCGTTTGGACCTTTAGGCCCAAGCAAACCACGAGGTCCCTGAAGATAAGAGACAGGGCCAGTCAATAACAAGCAGATGTAAACAGGTAATTGATATAAATGAGATACAACTGAGTCTCGCCCTGAAAACATCAGAAATACACTCACAGGTTCACCTGGAAGCCCTCTGGGTCCGATGTCTCCATCGTCTCCCTGGAAACAATAGAAAGACAAACGATTGAAGCAGGATGTGATAAAGGAGGGAGTTTGATGGAGGGGGTCAGTGTGTGGTATGTGAATATAGTTGTAGTGACCACTAGGGTTGTGCTGTATAACCACCTTGTTGTACTGATCTCTACAGAGACAAAGTGATACGTCAATGTGGAACATTTGACAAACTACGTACCCTCTCTCCGTCTTCTCCGGGACCTCCAGTGGGTCCCAATCCTCCGGTATCACCCTGGAACAGAGAGAGGAAGATCAAGTCAGAAAATGGATTAACCTGATTAACTACACATCTTTCCCACAAGGCTTCCATTGATTGGTTCAGACGGGGTCTTTCTTCCTGTTTCACAACCATGAGTCATGCTGTGTCACAACAGTTCCAGTGGTTTGGTTCCTGGACCCATAATGACAGATGACTAAACTCTCTATGATTTGTCCTCTAGTGTCTCTATTGTTATGTGCTGCGTTGACCTTTGAAATGAACTCACCCGGTGTCCTTTGTCACCAGGCAATCCAGGCAGGCCGTCGAAACCACGGTCGCCCTGCAGGAGAAGGACACGTTGAATAAGTAAGAGGAGAAAATGGGTGATTAAAGAACCCCTCAACAATACAACATGATAGAGTGTCATTATGTCGGAGCATCAAATCAAATCCCCATTGAGATGGAAAATGAACAATGTTGAACAATATTTGTGATGCTACACTAACAAAGTCTTAACCATCCCAGACAGTTACAGAGAAACATGGGACAGAATCAATCAGGGGGGGACACAGATGATGTTAACAGGCAGAAAACCCAGTGGGTGAGAATTTACCTTAGGCCCAGACTCTCCTGGCATTCCTCTGGATCCATCAGCTCCAGCACGGCCCTGAGAGAAAAACAGATACAGGGAACGGCAAAAATCATTCACATGTACTTGAATCCAAATGGCTGTGGACATAACATGCCAACCAGTGGGCTGAAATGTACTGGTCAACTATAGAAGTAGGAGTGTAGTATCAGCACTGGGATATTCATATATATATAGACCGTATGCTACTATGGAGCCTGGTCAAGAAGTGCATGACATGTAGGGATTAAGTTGTCATTTGGAACGCATGATAAAGGTCAGAAGGCGCTCACGTACCCTTCTTCCTGATTTGCCGGGAGGTCCGCTCAAACCCTGTGGTCCCCTGGGGCCCTGAAGTACAAAGGTATGTGATGAATGCCTGTCTAAATTGAGTATCAATATTTTACACTTCAAGAGAAATTGTCTATCGCTACAACCACATATCAGTTCGACATCTCTCTGTGGAAGGAACCTGTTTAAAGCCGGCTCTGAGTCATATGTGAGGGAAAAGGACTACAAACGGGGTTCCTGGGGGGAGTTTACCTGAGGTCCAGGATCACCACTCTCACCCTTCAGCCCAGGACTTCCAGGGGTTCCCTGTAACACAACAGCAGCCGTTATTACACAGCAACACACCGACCGAGTTCCACCCTAACAAACATCCCTCCTACAGCAGATCCTTATTTGTCTGTACGGAAAGACATGGGGATGAGGCGACGGTACCCACCAGGGGTCCAGGTCGGCCGGTGTAGCCCATTGGGCCAGGGGGTCCCTTCAGAGCCAGCTGGGTGACGAGAGAAACAACCACAGAACAACGTATGAGCACATGACCGACAGAGGTACAGTTCAACCGGCCCCGGTCCTGACGCTGTGTTTAAACAGTCAGGGTTTGTCTGGAAGACGCCTGGGGAATCTGCATGTCTAAAACATGTCCCATCACTCACCCTGGCCTGGGACAGAATGGCCTGAGCCTGGGCCTCCTGGGCTGACACCGCGGGACCTTTGTCTCCTCCACTGCTTCCAAAACGGAACTACGGAGAGACGGACACGTTAGGGTTACCGACGGCACTGTTTTCGCCCGTCTTCAATCCGTTTTAAGTAGCGGCGTCCTTCGGTCTGTTTGATGCGTCGGTGTGAGAAGAGGGGAGATAAACAATTGGAAGCAGGCGGGATGGAGAGTTTTGGAACAAACAGAGAGAGGAGAGGGACGGTCAGTAGAACAGCCAATGAGCTGTTTTGGGGGTGGGCCTTAGTGATGACGGACAGGAGAGCATCGGTCTGTCACTCACGGGCAGCATGACGGATGTTCCGGGAGGACCGGGGACGCCATCAGCACCAGGGAGACCAGCCCTTCCAGGGAGACCCTACAGGAGGAGACATCAAAAGAGCCCAGTCAGCCTCCAGTAAAGGACAACTACATCTCAACCATACACACAGCATAATGGAAAGTCCAACTTGATCAGGGCTACAGACAGACTCACCCTCTCGCCAGGATCGCCAACAGAGCCAGGAGGCCCAGATGGGCCGTTAGGTCCAGGGAGACCCTAAGAGAGAAGAAGTGGTTGGGGTGAGTACAGGGAATAAGGTCTGAAGTGGTTGAGGTGAGTACAGGGAATAAGGTCGGAAGTGGTTGAGGTGAGTACAGGGAATAAGGTATGAAGTGGTTGAGGTGAGTACAGGGAATAAAGTCTGAAGTGGATGGGGTGAGTACAGGGAATAAGGTCGGAAGTGGTTGAGGTGAGTACAGGGAATAAGGTATGAAGTGGTTGAGGTGAGTACAGGGAATAAGGTCTGAAGTGGATGGGGTGAGTACAGGGAATAAGGTCTGAAGTAGTTGGGGTGAGTACAGGGAATAAGGTCTGAAGTGGTTGGGGTGAGTACAGGGAATAAGGTCTGAAGTGGTTGGGGTGAGTACAGGGAATAAGGTCAGAAGTGGTTGGGATGAGTACAGGGAATAAGGTATGAAGTGGTTGAGGTGAGTAGAGGGAATAAGGTCAGAAGTGGTTGGGGTGAGTACAGGGAATAAGTGGACTTACTGCTGGTCCCTCTGGTCCTGGGGGTCCTTCGATTAACATTCCCTGGGAGAGTAAGCAAACAGGGGACAATGAGGCGTGGTGGTGGTGGTGTTACTTGTTCCCAGGCCCAGTTTCACTTTACTGGGGGCGTGGCCCTGTGGGTGGGCGTGGTGTCTGGAGACCCCCCTAACCCCGCCCCCCCATTCTAAGGGCAGTCCCAGTTCAGTATTATAATATTCCATCCAAAGGTATCATTCATTTATTTGTCCCTTTGGGGACTCTTCTGATTTTGGGGGGAATTTCTAAATGATTTTCAAGCTTATGTTGTCTACTAGATGGTGTAAAGCCCTCTACAGACAAGGAGGTCATGGTGCAGAGGACTGGTTTGGACATAGAGATGTATAGAGGCCTCTAGTGCCCGAAAGCATGTTGTAGCATGGGCAGCGCCACTGAGGACCATCACCATTTAGTGGGTGGGACTTCCTATGGGTTACAAAATGATTACATGGTTCCATCCAGTCCACCAGGAGGGATCTACCGAAGAATTACAGTTGTGAGAAAATATTACATAACTGCAGATAGCAGTATATCCCAGAAATTGTCTTTATACGTGTTTGAACAACAAACTCCAGGGGGCAGTATGGACCTGCTCAGTTTGTTTAACAACACACAGCAGTAGAAGAAGAACATTTTCTACTTTAAGATGGTGATGGCCTCAATGGCGCTGCCGGTATCCATATCTATGGGTCACAAGAATGAAATGGCAACTCACAGGCTCAAGGACAGCAGGTTCTCCCTTCTCTCCTTTCACTCCACTCACTGAGGCCTGAGGGAAACACACATGTAACCCACAATACAGCCCAGTCAATGCATACGCTTGAGGACACAACACACACTGAGCAAAGAGTTTCAGCCCAACCTGTCGCCGTGACATACTGCCAACTGGCTGACGTAGATGTAGGTGGAAACAGTAATAAAGGCAACAGCGTGAAAAAAGTCGATTCACACGTGTCCCAAAGGAAGCTCAAGATTGTTCTATGGCACGGCCTTGAAGAAACAATGTTTGTTTGTAAAGGGAATTATGGGATGAGTAAAACATTTCTCAGTGGCAACGTTTCATAGGACATTTTGTAGCTCCTTATCCAACTGGATAAATGAATGGACAAAAGACATACCTGTAAATGATGTGTTCTGAGTTGATAACACCACAGACACAGCATAGTATAAATGACTGATACATTCAGTGCAGACAGATGTTACTATAGTATTACCCAAAAGCATATGAACACTGTAAGCTGAAATTACAAAATAGTTGCCAAAAATATTACTATTTCTAAGGCTGTAGTAATGAAGTTTACCTGTTTTATGTTCGTGATGGACTGACTAGACTAAAGAGAACTGCGTCTAAACCTGAAATTATTTGGTGCCAGCTCTTCTCATTAGAGAATTCAAAGCATCATTCCCACTTCCAGGACATACCAGCCAGTCCAAATGGAGCCATATACAAATAGGCAGTAAAAGCAAATGAGATCCGAGCCAGACCATTTGCTGCGCCTTTAGTACCTTTTTGTGTATGTGTACCAAGTTCCGTATACATGCGGTATACACAGATCCTATTTCAGCTCCTGTTGGCACTGAAATAAAGATTTGATTGGTGGGCGGAGTGACTTACGCGTCCCTCGTCTGTCACAGCAGACAGGGCGGGGCCCATGTTGTTGGATTCTCCGTCGACCAGTGGCTCGTTGTAGTCCTTGTAGGAATAGTCATATTCCTTCCCACCCACGTCTCCAGTCACATACTCCTCTGTGAAAGACTCCACCTCCCCACCTGCTTTGGCCAAATCTACCTCCTCTGCCACCAGTGTCTCCTCAACCTGGGGCAGAGCCACGGTGGAACGGAGGAGCCAAAACAGAGAAAGGAGCAGAAAAAGGAAAAAAGAAAGGAGAGGAGGAGAAACAGAGGAAAGGATGATAGATAGCGAAGAAAAGTAGGTGGATAGTAATGTCAATGTAAGGAGATGACAGTGATTGACAGATGAAGGAGCAGAGAGATACAGGGAGAAGAGGAGAGGGCAGAGGGCGGTAAGTCTTACCTTTTGCAAAACACACTTTGACACAGGGGCATAGTGACACCTGGTGGACATCAAAAGGAACGGCCAGCTCTTCCGGTAATTTATTCACCAAATCATGGAAAGCTGAAGGCTAATCCATTAATCTGCACGTACATGTCAGTAAGAGAGTTCTTTCTGAGACCTTAATCTCCAACACATGTAGGCCTATTGGTGTTTATTCATAGACTTACAATAATAAAATGTTTCCATCAAAGCTAATATTGTTTATAACAAGCTTGTGTGTTCTTGTTAAATAACTGAGTTTCCCCAAAAATATATGATGATTGTAAACTACAGAAATACCTTTGAATGTCATAAAATAAGGGTCATGGTGATTAAGAAACACACAAGCATGAGTTAAAGCAGTGTGCTTTGTGAAAACAAAAGCCGCTGTTTCTTGCAAAGCTATTACTACGTTATTTTCCTCTATACAACTTACCACTGCTGATTGCACAATGAACTTCAATCAGATATAATACTCTCATATTATAAAAGAAACATCATATGTAAAGGGTAGAATATAGATACAACTTTTTGAATAGAATCCTGGTTATTAAAATAATGAACCTGTGTTCTCAACAGAAAAACATATCATAGAAACTTAAATTCAAATGACTTTTTTGTCAATGATTAACCAATTCTATTAAAGATAACAATGAAATAGCTATTAAAGATACTAATAAATACCACTGAGTAATACACACAGAACAAACTGTGAGAACAGAACCAGACATTGTGGCTGCCATGACTGAGGAGAGCCACTATACTGTAATTCCCTCTCACAAATGCAGTTAGATATGCTGTCAAACAAAAATGCATTTTATCCATTCCTTTGTTGTGTACATCAAATATACTTATACGACTTCCATTTTGTCAAGATTTTTTTTTTCTTATTTCAAGATAAAGTGCTATCAAATAACATCTTGATATGAGAACAAAAAAGTTTCTTGGGTTAGGGAAAATGGGAGCCACATGAGTATTTTTGTGCGTCAAAATGAATGATGCATTCCCCTTTGAAAAAAAGTTGCATGTCTCATGGCACTAGTGGCAACAAAAATATATAAATGATTAGGAGTTGTGGTGTGTACAACTTGTTAGAATACTTTGTTAAAATACAAGATGGCTGGGCTCACCTCCACATTGAAATGACTAGGAATTAATGTATGCATTGAGTTGCTGGGGAGTCGTGTGAAATCAATGGCATTTCCTCCAGCTGTTCTACTATGTGAGTTTTACCTGGCCTGTGGTCACTTCTTCTCCAATCACCTCATTCTCTGGCTGTGGGACCTCCTCCTCATAAAAATAATCCGTCTCTGTAGGGGTGGGGCCAGCCTCAGAATTTGCAGTTTCTACATCCTGATTGGTCAGGTCAAGAAGAGGTGGGGGAGACCAGGGTAGAGGTAGGCAGATTTGAATGAGAGAGGGTGGTGAGTTTAAAGATGTGTTAAAAGAAAGGATGAGACACAATACAGGTTTATGTTTGTCAGGTGAAAAGACAAACATCAGAGTTTTACCAAAGAGTCCTGTGGCAAAACTTTTTTCAAAGTTTTAAAATGTCATTTCAAGTCGGAAAGAAATTGTAGACTTTGAAAATCTTGATGATTATAAATGTTGCCATCTGCAAAAATTTAGGAAATCATCAAGATAAACTGTCCATGCTGACATTTCTTTCTTAAATTCTTAAACAATTCTGACTGTAACAAAGCCACAATGCCATGGGGGTTCATAAGGAAGTCAAATCGGTTCTGCTGTTATCAAAAGAAGGTTGGAGAAGGCCTAAAACGGAACACTCCTGGTGATAATCAAAGAGATTAATTATCACCATCATAAATAAAGGATGTCATTAATAGAGGGTGCATACTTTGTTTGGTATGCTTTATGTAGTGGGACAGACTTTAACCAAAGACATGGGAAAAGTTACAGCCACAAAAAGCAGCCTCACAGAACAAGTTCAACTAGATCCTCAGAGCAGAGTTACTCACAACAATAAATTACTTACCCAGTATTTATCAGCACACATGTATCTGATTAATGATATTAAAGCGTATATGGTTTTGAAACTATTCATTAGTTCATACAACTTGCATAAACAGATATTTCCCGAAAGTTGAACTGATCCCTAAGCATTTTCCGTTTGCTTAGTTTCTGTGAGACTGCTTCATTCATATTTAGTTTAAATATGACCAGGTCAGGGACACATCTTCCAAAGAACACATAGGAGGAGGAAAGAGAGAAATGTGAAAAGGTGTGTTGTATTGTCTACAGACTGTGTGGGTGCATACATAAAGTATGTTCTTGCTCTTGTTTTTCTGTTTAAGAAATACATGCACACAGCTTATTCACTAAACTAGTGCACCACTAATAATGATTGAATGATTAAAAAAACAACGTTGAAAACAGATTCAGAGTTTGAGGAGCTTTGAAGGGGAGTTTGTAAGGAAACGGAGAGGAGACTGTACAGATAGCCATGCTTCAATATCACAGTCTGTTAAGCCGCTATATCATATAGGTTCTCATGATCATACAGATCATATGATATATAAACGGAAGAGAGGGTCCAGGTTGGTATGCGCCAACTTCCTTTCTGAGGACCAGGTAGTCCACCACCTAAGTTCTACACAAACGTCTACTGTTTTTAGTTGTTCGGTCAAAAGAGAAACTTATTGCAATTTCATACAGTACAGTCAACCTGTGCAGTTCTTGCTCAAATATGGTTAATCCAAGATTGGTCAACTATTTATATAGTTTAGACAAGTATAAAACAGTTATTCTTCTATATAAATATGAAACAAATGCGAGTGACAGTATTACTGTGATCTATGTACGTGATATACCCATGTTGTAGGTATGCACCATTGGTATTCAAAAATGTTTCTCCTCTGTGCATCAAGTGCATCTTAAGTATCTAAACTCAAAGGCCTGAAGCTTGGCACTCAAACTATCATCCATTCTAAGCAGACGCTACAAGACTGCTTTTTGAACGAACATTTGCAGAAAAATCTGGATGGAGAACAACCTGGTTCCCAGAAGGGACAGGTGGAAGATACAGCTCTGGACTGCCACCACGGGCTCTTTGTTTGTACCTGTTGATAACCGTTGCCTGGTTTCTTCTTCGGTTTTTCTGTCACAACAGTGCCACTGAGTGCAGTCTTTCCGAAGGGAGGCATTTTTTTGGTCATCGATTTGACGTTATTTACATCAAGCACCATCTTGGTTTTCTCTGGTGCAGGTTGTGGGCTAGGCAGCTCTTTCTTCTGTGCAGGTTTGAGGAAGGGAGGAACTTTATTGACAACGGTCTGTGTTGGACGGGGTTTTGTGACCTCGGTTTTTGATTCCTTAACTTTGGTGACCTCTGTTTTAACTACTTTGAATTTGTTTTTTGATACCTCAACTTTTGGAACTGGTACTTTGGTAGTTACCGTCTTTGCTTGTTTAGCCTCAGCTTTTGCTACCACTGGCTTTGTTGGCTTCCCTTTGCTGACCACAGTTTTTTCTACTTTAACTTTAGTGACTTGTTTTACTGGTGGGACTTTAGTGGTTTCAGGTTTTGCTAGTTCTGCACCATTGCCTTTTGCTTTTATGTCACCACCGTTTTTGCCATTGCCATTAATTTTATTAGCCTTAGCAATCTTACTGTTTCCATTACCATTGACTTTGGCCCCACCATTTACTTTCTTCTCAACTACAGGTTTGCCATTAACTTTGGCATCCCCATTGACTTTCTTCTGAACAACAGGTTTGCCATTGCCAGTAACTTTGGCTCCACCATTAACTTTCTTCTCAACTACAGGTCTGCCGTTAAGCTTTTTTTCACCGCCATTTTTGGGGGCAGATGTGGGCTTAACCACTCGTGTTACTGCAGTGGGTTTGATCTTGCCCAAGAGGACTTCATAAACAGTAGGTTTGGATTTGGCTGCGGTGGGCTTGGCTTTGGTGGGCTTGGGGGTAGCAGGTTCTGCTTTAGCTGATTTAGCTGTGGCAGGTGCAGCAGCGGTAATCTTTGCAGGTTTAGATGGGCCAGGTTTTGCCACTTTAACTACTATGGGTTTGGGCACCTTAACTACTACAGGTTTGACAGCTTTAACTACTACAGGTTTGTCAGCTTTAACTACTACAGGTTTGTCAGCTTTAACTACTACAGGTTTGGGCTTATTAGTGTTGCCATTGGCATTCTTGTTCTTCTGTTGTGCATGTGTATTGGTTGTGTTGTGTTTTAGTTTGTAAGGGTGGGTGTTGAGAGAGAGAATGAGAGAGACAGAGAGAGAGATACATTGGGGTGGGAGGGGATGAAAGCACAAGGGATGGATAGATGGAGAGAGAAAGACAAGGGTGGATGTTTTGAGACACAGTGATTTAAAGATGGCTTAGGCTTGGGTGATTTACTGAGAATGTTCTGGCATTACTGGATACAGCAGAAAACGGCCAAAAGTGCTATACAGTTCCGATAAAGATGCTTTGTTTCAATGTAGCACAGGAAATATGGGAACCGGGCATTTGAAGTATTGGACCAATGACAATTACTACATGCCAATGACAAGACTGAAACAACAGTCTGTGTAAAAGAACCTTCTGGCAGTCAATTGAATACAATGTACAACCTAACACTCAGCCCATACTGTGCATAGGATACTGATCTCTCCAGTAATGCCATTCTCCATATTAAAAAGCAGCATCTTTGTGGTATTGAAAACTGGAGCCTGGGGCTTGCGGAGGCACTGGGGATGTAATGGTCAGGTTAAGCTGTAGCCAGGAACACACTGAAAAGCCTGATGCACTGAGCCGTCCAATGAACACAGAGAAGCATTTTGATGGCAGGCGCCTTGAAACTGAAAGCTACTGGACCGTGATCTGATATCTTAACTAGTGATGAACAACATGGATGGGAACAGATATATTCAAGTTCAGGCAAATCCCAAATGACGTACGGCGTGTGTGCATGTATGTGTTGAATTGCTAACTGGACATGCTATGAGAAACATGCGGAATGGACATACAGATATTAACAACAGAGAAAAGAGACAATCATTGGTTATTTAAACAGGCGGTCTAACTATATCACAACGACTGACAATTAGATGTCACATAGACAGAGGCATAACCTATTCATACCAGATCTAAGGTAAATGCATAACCATGGTACAGAAAAACAGTAACTGGCACATTGATATCTAATACTAACCAACAGACAGGGAGAGCAATAACACAGTCAGACGTGTGAAAGCATGCAGTGATATCACACTTACACGGCAGAAAGGCAGTGGTTAATCCAGTAATGAATCCCACATGCAAACCATAGGTTAATATGGACACCTGACACAAGGCAGACCTGCACTGTCTGAGTTGAATAACCCTTCCTCATCCTTGGCTAGTCATTTAATACAAACACTCATACAGGTTGTTACATTTAACAACATAAACTCAGCGATAAAAGAGTATCTTCTTTAAAGAGACCTTTCTTTAGTACATGCTGTCATTTGCAAGGACGAGGTTAATAATCGTATGAGCGATTGCAAAAAAGGAAAGCAAAATACATCCAGTCCGTTTTTACGATATCCTTTATTTTCCTCCCAGTTGGTCCGGCCCAGTGTGGCCAGGAAATAAGGGAGAAGGTGGCGTTTTTGTGTGCTGTACCTGACCCCCAGTGCCCCACATACTGATATACATGACAATGACAACATGTTAACGACATCAAGACATCATTCATAACACAGCGGCAATTCAATGTGATGAGATGGTGTGACAGGAGGGGCGATCGGCGTTTAAGGGCGACAGCAGCATGGGGGGATACGGAGAAATGCAGGGACGGGGAGGGAGGTGAGGTGACCTAAGCTTTTGTGAAATAACATTCACAATACCGAAACCCCCAAATCTATGCAAAAATTCTATCTTTCTTTTTTCATGTGCCGAGTCTGAACTTCATCAATTGGCCTTCCTTCCTCTCTCCACCTCTGTTTCTCCATCTCTCTTGACTTCTCCTCTATTTTATCCCCTCATTACCTGCGGAGTGGGGCCCCCTGGTTGGGGGGGGATTGGTTGGAAAGGAGGGGGTGTCTGTTGTTTCCTCGTCATAACAGGGGGTATTCATGGTCATCTCGCTCCCCATCAAAGTACTGAGAGACATGGGGTTGGGCAGCAGGGACATAAAGGCGGAGGGATGGAGGCGGCGGAATACAGGTTGGAAGGAGCAAGGAGCCACCGAGGGGCTGGAGAGGAAGGCGTGAAAGGTGAGGAGGAACATGTGGCCAGGATGAGTGCATTGCAAAAGCAGATAAGACCAATGTTTTCTTATCCATCAGAACACCAGGTGTCCATTAACGCATGTCAGTGTGCTATTAATGGAGATATTTAAAGGAAAAAATAAACAGAAATAAATGAAAGCGCACAGCTATATAATCATTCAAATACCCTCATCTCAGCAGTATGGAAGGTTGGATTAAACTGTCCAGATGAAATATACAATCCCAAATCTAAAATATATCAATGAGAAAACACTTTAATGTAATTTAGTAGTGGATCCTGTATGTAACATCTTAGATGTGAAGGAACATTCTTGATGTTTAGTGTCACCACAGATGATCAGACCAGAGGTCAAATAGAAAGGGAAAGCTAAACAAGCTTGAGGAGCTATAAGGTCTAACTCAGCAAGTGTGTCAAGTGTTTGACTGTATGCTCTCAATAAGCAGTTACGGGCCATATAACTTTCATCATACCTTTATGTGACACCCAAGAATAGAAGCAGCTCTGCAGACTAAAAATAAACCTTTGAATTGTAATATATGTGTCTGGGATTGGCGGCTCCGATGTGCTACACCTCCCAAAACAGTTATTAAACCAAATGAAGTAGAGAAGCAGACTGCTTGTTTCAACGTCTTTCCACTTCCTTTCTCCGTTACAAAAAAAACACTTCAAGTTGCGAGCGAGCCAATTGTGATTCAACGCCTGTTTATCTTCACGGAAATAATAAATATCCTTACGTACCAAACAACATCAAAACTCCATTACCGAAAGAAGGGAACAAACTACATGCATTTCTTTCTGAACAGTTTCTAATCAGCTTTCCTGTATAGCAGAGGAACTTAAGGACATTCAATTCTGTTTTATTGTTTGAAACACAATGCAAAGGTCTATCCTTGTGTCAGAACACACCTAGGAGAGTTGGCAAGATGGATAGATACAAGCAGATAATGTGGATAGGTACAAGCAGACAATATGGATAGATATAAGCAGATAATGTGGATATATACAAGCAGATAATGTGGATAGATATAAGCAGATAATGTGGATATATACAAGCAGATAATGTGGATAGGTACATGCAGACAATATGGATAGATATAAGCAGATAATGAGGATATATATAAGCAGATAATGTGGATAGGTACAAGCAGACAATATGGATAGATATAAGCAGATAATGAGGATATATACAAGCAGATAATATGGATAGGTACAAGCAGACAATGTGTACAGATATAAGCAGAAAATGTGGACAGAGCAGCACTTTGATGACCTGGAGTTGTAGATGTCTGAGGAAGACATTGGGCAACGTATGCCAATGTTCCACAGCCCGTTGCTAAACACTAGTGTGTCTGTTTCACCGGGATGTGTCATCCTTACTGGTTTGACGCTGTGGCTATGATGTTTAAATTAGCTGGACCATATAGAGATACACTGTAGCGGGTAAGTGTACTGTCAGACTGTTGTGGTTGGGTCGTTCCGGGTCACTGTTCAGTGTACTGTGCTACTCACGTATGTGTTGGGGTCCTGGGCCTGGATCTTGGGCAGCGGAGAGTCACAGTCAGGGCTGTAGTGTTCACAGAAGTCAAAAGCAGCTTGAGAGTTGGATGCAATCAGCAGCTGTTGGATGTCTCCCTGCGGGGATCAAAAAACAGAAAAACTGATTTTAACTGATTTTCAGTCCCTTATGCAAAAAGAGATCTTGCTGCTTTAAACAGGGTTTAAAGAAGCTGATAAACCAATTAATAAAACATGAAGAAAAATTTACAAAATAGTTAAAAGTAGATAAAAAAAGATAAGATCTCATCCTAGAATAGGCAATGATAGTAAGAGTGTCTCAGTAGCCGTCATATAAAGCCCCTGTCCTCTAAGTCCACAAACATCTAGGACACTGAGATGAATATCCAAGAAAAAATGGGAAGCCGAGATTATTCTTTCCCTGAAAGACATAGGGGCCAATCTGGTCTAGTTATTGCCCCGGCCCCATGTTGGGTCTCCGGGGAGATGAAGACCTCTGACCTGGAAGACCTCCTCGTCCAACAGGCGTGCTCCGAACACAGTGATTCCCTTGGTGTCCACCACGGGGCTGGAGCTGCGGGGCAGGGGGCGGGTCATGCGCTTCTTACAGTCCAGGAGCAGGGTGACGCTCTTCTTTGACACGGAGATAGCGATGCGATGCCACCTACAGGCAGGGAGGAGGTAAAGCACTGCTGTGTACTGTGCTTTAGGAGACAGATAAAATTAATTCTAATGCATACTATATGTGTGTGTCTGTGTATGTGTGTGTGTGTGTGTGTGTGTGTGTGTGACTTATGGGACTCCACATGGCTGAAAACAGGTTGCCAGATGTTCTGAAACTGCCCATCTGTGACCAAGTATTGGAGGTTTTCCTGTGTTTGCACCTGATTCATCTGGACATCAAGCCCTTGAAATGGTGAATCAATGAGCCAGTTTTGGGGTGTCTATGAATCATATGGGGGTGCCAGAGGAGAGCTCTGAGAACCCCTGTGCAACAGCGTATAACCTCTCATAACACCAGCAAAAGGTCTGTGCGATCAACAAGATTGCTTACGATTTAATGCCTACGTCTGAAACAGAAACCAACATGGTTTGACGGGAGACCACGTAGATCCCAACCAATACACAGGCAAACACTGACATGTACAACCCTCCTCCACACCACACACACACACACACACACACACACACACACACACACACACACACAGGCGTGGTTACTGACTTGCCGTCAGCCAGGTTCACGCCTGCGAAGATGGGGTAGTCCTCAGGGGCGGGTTTGCCATTCTGGTCCTCGTACAGGAAGACAGGGGAGCGTCCCAGCTCCACGCCCAGCTGCTGCACTCCCTGCTCACTGTAGATAGACAGCAGGAAGGCCTGGAGGCCCGACTGGGCCTTGACCAGAGCCATGATGGAGAAGTTCTCCGGGAAAGAACCTGGAGGAGGGGTGGCAGGATTGGAAGGAGGGAGAAAGAGGTATGGAGGAAGGGGAGTTCATGAGGTACTAGGTAACTAAAACTTGGATAAAACTATTCAGTTTTTTATGTAGTTAAATACAACAAATGTATTAAAGGGAAGTTCATCTATTTTGTGATAAGCTGGCAAAAATAAGACTCTTTATTACTTTCTGTCATAAAACACTAATGTAACATTTATTTATTTTATTTTTGGGGGGTAAGGGGATCAACTACAAACAAAATCTGAAAATAAGTCAACTTTTCACTTGATTGTTTTATTTATGTTTACTTAATTGGTTTTCCTATGCTTTAATTTTAGCTTTGCTATAACAACCTCTGAGTTTGTGTAGTGGTGTAGGTAATTGCTGGTGTAATTGCTAGTGGTACTTTTTCTCACTCAGAAATAAAGTAGCATGTTAGGGAGAGAACAACAACAACAGCGATGCCTGTTATAACATTTCCCAAGTTGCTCTGAATGTTTGAAATCATAAATACAATTAAAGCCTCAAAGGATGAGGATGATCCAACTGTAAAAACAAGTCACAAGCCACAATAGCCACCAGGCTATCTAGCAATGCAAACACACAATAGTCAACAGGCTATGTAGCTCTGCTAACTTACAATAGTCAACAGGCTAACTAGCTCTGTTAGCTCACAATAGTCAACAAGCTAACCAGCTCTGCTAGCTCAGTTACTAATTTGCTTGTTAATAACAATAGCTACCAAAATGTCAGTAGACAAAATATGCGAAATATTGTCCAAATACCTAAAAATATTAATTCACTGTTCAGACACGTCTGATTTTCATATGATTTTAAACCATCACAGTGGTTTGAAATATCTGATTCCATGTGGTTTTCGCCTGTTCAGAGAGTACAGGAGTAGAACATGATAGTCAATTGGAAAAATGTGTATTTGAGTCACTGTCAGTCAACTGTCAGTGTAACTACATCTTTAGAGTAGACAGTTCTGGGTTTCATAGGAAATTAAAGGTTGTGGATCATAGATTTTAACAGACATAATAACAGGTAGGTATAGGGGAATCTAAAACCCAGATAAAGCAAAAGCTTTAGATTTTCGTTTTTCAGGACAACATTCAACCACATAAGTGCTACTTGCAATCCCACCATGCTTCAGGGTCTCAGACGGTAGTTAGGTGGGTTGTTAATTGTCTAAGCTGTTCCAAAGGCTTTTCAACTTCACATGCTCTTGCATGAAATAATGATATGCCTAAAGCAGGAGCCCTCTAGCACTAACGATGCAGTGTTACAGTCCAGCTAACCTACTTATGGTAATTGTAAGACAAAAATAAACCATAAACCTAACAACAATAAACCCAACCACCACCAAATACAGATAAATAGCAATCATGGCACCTTAAAATAAAATCCACGGATGCCAGCATAATTAGCATGCCCCAGTACGGTCCTCGGTTTCTGCAATCCGCACCATTTACATTTACTGTTCACCTCATATATACCAATCAAAATGAGGGTTGATGTGGCTTAAATCAAGTATATCACAGCAAACAATGGAAGACAGAATAAATCAGTCATAAGTTTAGATTGCTCACGTCAAGTGAACTCGATGGCAACAAGCTATGGTTTCTTCTCCTGTTTAGTTTCACTGTCTCAAGCCTCTGTGACACAGGAGAACGTTTGAACGGAAGCCTTCACTTGAGCTAACTACTATTTAGGACCAAGTGACTGGTAGCTGTTGCAATATGTTTTCTTTCATTGGTGATCACTGAACGTAACCCTGTTTCGACTTGGATATATAACTACCTGAGAAAAGTTGACTTGTGGGGGCAGAGATCTGGGCCTTCTTGGTGATGCGGTAGGCATGGTCAGCAGTGCCAGAGCGGCGAGAGGTGCAGAAGCCTGGAACCTTCCGCACCCCCTCGGGGAGAGAGGGCAGCTGGAGAACTCGCAGCACATCCACTGGGTCTGAGGAGAGACGGGGGAGAGAGGGTTAACAGGCTGACCAACCGACTTGATAATCCTTTATTACATCTATTCATGACATGGTCGTTACATTTAAACCAATTGATAAGAATCATATTATTATAATTCGTTTCTGTACAGGATTTTGTGGGCAAAAGTTCCAGTTATATTTGTGGATTCAGTAAATAAAAGGCCTGATGTCCAAGTATCATAAACATAATTATTTATGTAGGAAAAATATTGCTAAAGCCTGTATGGTAATAGAAAGTCCCCAAGCCAAATTCAGGCCCCATCTGACTAGACAGTATCCACTATTCAACCAGCGCCTGTCAAGCAAATATAACAAGTACCATAAATGTGATAGTGCTGAGTCAGGGAGGTTCATACAAACAGAGCACACAGACTGCAGACATCACCAGCTATCTCACATCCTGCCTCCATTCCTTGGTATGGCTGTCTGTCAGTTACACTTTGACTGCCTGTTCCAATGGGAAATAAATGGGAGGAACCAATGGCCGAAACTAATGGGAGGAACCAATGGGAGGAACCAATGGGAGTTGGTTATCCAGCACCATATTAAGGCTACTTCTGGACTAAAGGGCCTTTCAAAGAAAGTTTCTCCATCAAGCCCCACTGAACCTTTCTGTTCTGCCCAAGTGAAACGTGGGATACAGTGTATGTGGAATGCTTTAGTCCTTGAGACCCCAAGAGGCACATATTTGGGATTTTGCCAAAGAACTCCATAGCTGGTTTCAATAACTAACTCATCATCGAGTTTGTATTATCCGAATCTGCTCTGATATTATAAAAACTAAATGTGCACCACTTGGTGTTCCCAGGGACTGGGTTTTCAAATATCTAAAAAAGGAAATAAATTCAACTTTATATATAAATATATAAAGACCACAAATAGAACATATGAATCCATTTAATGGGCACTTTTGTTATATTTCTATGGACGCTTCCCTATTCAATATGTTAATGCAAGCCTGCACTTTACAGCCTGAGGAGTTAGATACAGCCTGAGAGTGTTAGATACAGCCTGAGAGTGTTAGATACAGCCTGAGAGTTGGACAAAACAGAGAGAGTTAGATATGTACAGAGAAAGTTAAGTACAGCTAAGGAGCTAGATTCAGTCTGATAGAGCCAGGTACAACTTCAGAGAGCTATGTACAGTCTGAGAGCGTTAGGTACAGTCTGAGAGCGTTAGGTACAGTCTGAGAGAGTTAGGTACAACATAATGAAGTACAGCCAAAGAGATTGTTTTGGATGCTTGGTGAATTTTTCTAGATACTCACTTTTCTGGATGTAGGAGATAAAGCTAAATTGACAGTGCACCTTGCTTTGAAACTACTCCTAATTGAAAAATGTTATGATGCCAGTCAGAATTTTATAGTATTTCACACATTATGCCAGATTTATTAGTCACTTTCAGTCTCAATAATAAAAACATTTCAAAGAAACAGAGGCCTGGGATCAACTGAAAATTGCCCCAACCAAAGCAAAGTCCCATACTGTGTAACTATACGATATTATATTTCCCATAGACCAGTCTGTACTCTATTGCAGTCTAAATACCAATGGGAAATAACTAAGTATTTGGGGCTAACAACCTGTTTGAAGTTTTTGGGGACCTCTCAAATGGTCCGTTAATTTTGACTGAAAGTCCGAACCACAGAAAGAGAAGAGGAGGGGTGAGGGTTTGAGCAGGAGAATTCTCTACAAGCAGAGAGAGAAAACAGAGGTGGTATAATCATGCCCAACAAACCCTCAAAAAGGGATGGAGAAAAGTGGGGACAGCAAAGAGTGTGGGGTGGGTTAGAAAACAGGGTAGGAAGAGAAAGAGTGAGGACGCAAAGGACAGTGAGAGAAACTGGAGGAAGAAGGCAGAGTGACAGAGAGACAGTCGGCGGGAGAGAAGCATCAGACAGAATGTCCCTGTGATGCTGGATACTATATCAGATTCCACCTCGGGATCCCACACAATGTGCACCTCTGTCTGGGCCCGCTCACAGCTGCTCAAAGGGCCCTCCCTGCCGAGGGGCCTTGGGAGACGTGGACGAGCGAAAATATAATGACAGTAACACCCACCCCCTCTCAAAAAACAGTCACACGGGACAAGGTGTGGCAAATGTGGAGCCAGACGGAGGCAGACATGCCTTTCTCTCTCTCTCTGTACCCGCTTTCCTCCTCCCAACTCCTTCTCTAAGCAGCCTCATTCGGTCACAGACAGGAGACCACCCTGTGCACAGAGTCATTAAAAGGGAGTAGCGGCTGGTAACACTCTGAACTGGAAATGATCATCATTCTATTAGGTTGTGCTTTAGTTCACTCACAGTAGGAGATAGAGTACGTACTGAAACACATAAACATGGAACTCGACTATATATTTATTTTCATTTAGACTGCTTACATACATTCTCATGCTTAATTCTTTATAAACCGGGATGTTAGACAATATCCATGGCCACAATCACAGGTAGGCTTGATTATAAACAAAAGTGACTCTCATCTAACACTAGGCCAAGTCAAAGCATGCCGACGTTTAAGATTAGAGAGAAATGTAATGCACACATAGGTAAACCAATGTGAGCGGAACTGCTGTTAAAAATGAATTTCTCTAATTGGCCACTAGATGGGGCAATGTCAGACAGAATCCTGACAGCTGTTAGAACAGGGACCTGTTGAGGAAGATGAGACATTAGAGTGTATTCACACAAGTGTGGTGTGGAGCAGAAAGCACTGCCACTAAGTGAATTAAGGGAACCTCTATGTCACATTTCTATATGTACTACTAGGAATAATTTTCCTCATGTTTCGTTCCTCAAGGTAAAAATTGTGTTCAAATACAAAGGATATAAAAAAATCAATGCATTTATAAAATAAAACCACAATGGAATATATATATATATATATATCACGACAGAATATATATCGAAAACCAACACCAAGACACTGATCTGAACCGATCACAGTTTAAAACCATTCATCACATCTGTACATCTAGGGTCAATATACAGTTGACCATAAAGCAGTTAAATGGTCTGAAAGTTACAGGGAGAAACAAGCGAAGTTGTTGTCCAAACACGGAGCCTGTGGACAGACACTGTCCGAGGAGACCAATCGAGCTGACACACGCACGCTAAACAAAACTCTGCGGGACCACAGCCCAGCAGACTGGTCAACCTCCGGATGACCCTGTAGTCTAGTTCACTGGTGTCCATTAACATTGCTGAGCTTTTGTAACCCCTGTCCGACGTCAAACACAAAGTGTGACAATCAGGACTCAGGAGCGTTCCTCACATCGCTATGTGGGTCACCCCGTTGTTCGGCTCGACCCCAGCTCCTTTCGCCCCTTTTTTCAGGGTCATCCTCGTGCATCGGCGTCAAATACCAGACGGATACACCACCTGGTACCTTGACCTCTGACCTTTCACCTTTATGGTCGCACATTGCTGAACGGTTGGAAAGTGAAGGAAGGGTGAGGGGACAACAGAAATGTGTTGCAGATGGAATGAGACCACAACAGGAAGTGGAAACAATTCAAACATGGAGGACATGAAAGATGACTGTAGAAAACATTTATACAACATTTAAATAAGGCAACAATCCAAGCCCAACACTAGTTTGTCCTCGACTTCCTCTCTCAATGTCTCCAGCCAACAGTAATAGGCAGGCTTGTGTGTTCAGCACAGACTGGAGGTTAGGCCTATAATTTTATAACATCATTCTCTATAGTTATGATATATTTATAATGCCCCATGTACACAGAGAGAAAATACATTATAACCACCCACACTATAAATAGGAGCTATTGAGACACATGATATATATATTTAAATGAAACGAGGTTTGAAAATGAAAGAATGCACAGCCTGCCACTGTGGTAGTTCCAATGTGTCAGACTACTGAAGATTGAGGAACTCAACCTCAAGTTAAGAAACTTTGAATGACTTCTAACCATCAAACATGCCGCAAAACCCCAGATGAAACGTTGCCATAACATATCATCAAGCAAAACACTTGTCCTCTGGCATATAGTTTCAAGGAGAAAAGAGAAAAAAAATACAATTATAACTGCCCAAACATTGGTTATGATTTCTCCCAAGAGTTTCACAGAGACGTTATGAATAAATGTCACATCATCAGATAATGTACTGCAACCTGACTACAACTTGGGCCAAACGTTATAACTTTTGTTCTCTTTTTGTCTGAGATCTGCAGCCTCTGAGTAGAAGTTAAAAATAGATAAATGTGCACAAGTCAATGATAATAAGGGACAGGGAAGCACTGGTTCTCTCAAGGGATTGTACCCTCAAGCACAGGCAGGGTAAATAGTACAAGACAAGACACGCTGGACATTAAGGCGGAAAATCACAACTCTTTCTGATACCCTAGTTAAAACACACTATTGGTTTACTACGTTGGTTTGCCCAGACTTGGCAGATTAAAACCTAACCATCGCCCCCGTGCTACGAAATTTGACCCATCCCCGAGCGACAGCTCAGAGTGCCAACGTGGTTTCCGTGTGGTAGCCTACAGAGTGACTCAGTTGGGCCAGTCAGCCACATGGCCTGGGATAGGATTAGCCTTCAGAGTGGATGTGCGGACCACACCGCCTCAATTGACCGCTGGGACTCCATATAGACGGCCCTGTTGTCCTGCTAAAACATACAGGTCTGGCAGACAAATAAAGAAACTCAACTGAGGACGAGTGGGAAGGCTGAGATACCGCACGTCTTCGTGGCCGAACCCTGGCTACAGTAACAGTAGCTCCAACTCCTGGAGCGTCAAGGTAGCGCAACCGTAGCTTAGCTACTACCACAGCCTTAACACGCATTCCACAGCTATGTTTTATAAATAGGCTTAAGTCTGAAGTCAATGCCTTTGGTAGATGTTTAGCTAAAACCTGTGTGATATTTTGGTGCAATACTGCAGTCTTACAGATTTACACCACAGTCAAACTAGAAAACAGCGACGTCAAATCAAACCAGTCCATCACGGCCCATTTATCACTGGGTTCAGAAAGATGTCAAGGAATGAAACCAGGCTTGTCAAACCATGCAGTGAAACTATGGTAAAATGAGGTGTCCTCGATGTTTAGGGAGACTTGGCAACAGTCCATCTGCCTCTGGAAATTCCCCTATGAAAATTACCTTACCTTTTGAAATCTTTAAAGGTAAAATGACCTTGAATTCTTGCATGGGAGGTTGGAGACAACGACAGCCTACGATCTAAGTCTGTAAATGGCCCCTTGTGTTAGATGAAGGGGGTCAGGGCTGGTATTTAGACAAGCCACCATTTAAACACACCAACTGTCTGGAATCCACTGAACTGTCCCTAGAAGCAAAGCTGTCATACTTCCATGCACTGTGAGCTGGGAAACCATACATAGTAGAAAGAAAAAAAATTATCAAAATATGTCATTCATAGCATTGTGGATGACCAGCTATGTAAATGAACACTTGAATTCCTGAGTAAGACTTTGCAACTGCAGAACATATTACAACTCATTCAAAATGTGATTGAGTCTACTCATGGACTGATAACATTCAAAATGCTTTAAATATTTGCAAAAAGTCTTGAATAATTTATACATATATATATATATATATATATATATATATATATATATATCTATGAACAACCGATTTGGGCTCCCAGACACTCCTATGCACATTTCTTTACAACCAGGAAAATGACAGTGACAACCAGGAATAGTAGGCCTTGAATTGCAGGTTATCATTATGCTTTGGCAACCTTTGGCAAGTTGATGTTCAGAAAATCCTGAAAGCAGGGATGTATAACTATCTCTCTGGCAAACCCCAAATCATAACCTCAAAAGCACTGGAAGGGCCAGTAGCTGTTTAGGGCCTGGTATTTTGTCTCCCTAAACAGCGGGACTCCTGTGGTTAGTCAGACGTGATACTGTGACATTTATGGTCGGCGGAGATGTGAACCGGCAGTTCTACAAGGCTTAAGGCAATGACTTGTTCAACGCCTGTTGATCCATGGTGAGGCCCGCGGCTTGTGCAAGTTTAACATATACAGTATGGCCACATCCTGGGCCAACCCAAGACTATGTTTGGATTAATATAAGACAGGGAAAATCAGGGGGATTTATGACCCATCAGGGATGCTTTGATGGGCTTTTGCATGTCCTCTGTCAAGGGGTTTCACGCATCCCTGTAGACATCTTATCAACCCTTGTGACAAATGAAAAGAAGAGAGGGATTTCTCTTATTGCACAGAATGCCGTTTCATGCGGACATCATCTAGCACGTCGGGAGCACGGCGTGGAGGTCGGATGAGCTCACCAGCGCTGCTGCTACCGGTTGCTGGCGGAGCAAGCAGCTGTGGTAACAGTCGACTGCAGAGTCAACCTTCTGTTCTGCGTTACAACTTGCAACTGGACTTGAGCAAACGGCAGGCTAAGGCAAATGAAAGAGAGACCAAGAACGGGAGGAGAATGACTGAGTGACAAAGACAACGCAGGAAGAGAGGGAGAGACAGAGGGGGTGTGACAGGAAGGGACAGAACACAACGGTGGGGGAATGGTAGGTCGACGGGCCGTCATCCCGTTGCTGGCAGAGTTCTCCCAGCTGAATAACCCCAGGTTGTGGGCATGACCGAGGCATGGGCTGAGGACAAACAGCCAGGACCCCACTGCACAGCCACACAGTGGCTCCATTCACAACCTCTGTGACTGCACCGATGAGAGGGCGAGAGTGGAAGGGAAACAGGGTGTGAGTGAGGGAGTGTTTTACTTAGCATATACTTGAGACAGACTGTTCTTTGAAAATAATTGCTTTGAAATGAGGTTAAGGAACATCCATGTTAAGAAAATATGCCCACCTATTTTGTTGCACTACAAAACTCTGCTTTCATTCCTCCAACACACTATGTGTCATGATATGCACACTCTGGTTTTCTCCTTGTCCCAATGAGATGAGAATAAATAATATGGGGAAGACATCCTGAGGGTGCAACAGTCCATCGCTAATCCTAGCTATCTTTGCCTGGGTGGGGATCCTGTTCAGTCCTTGGTGTAGCTCATTTCCACGTGGTATCCGTGAATATCGTAAAGCAACTGTCATGCAATGGCATGTGCAGTAGCAGGGTTTTGAATGAACGCTGAGATACTGTCCTACCAGTAGCGCGTAAGACCACCACGACGCCATTACGCATGTTAGCGCATTTACGAACGGGCGCGCGCGTACACGGGGCGCCTAACTCTGGGTAATATTCGATTAATTAGTATAATATTCGTTAAATTATAATAAATAGAATGAACATCTGGACATATACATTAGCTGATGGATTTTTGCAAGAGCACGCCAAATCGTTTATAACGTCAGAAAAACAGTCCAATGTGTCAGAGACACAGAGGCACATTCATTTACAAGAGTCACTAGCACACCATGAAAGTTAGAAAAAAATCCATAGGGTTCACATATGGATATACACAAACACAACTGTACAAAGTGCACATACACACGTAGACACTAACGCATTCACTCCGCATCCCTCGCTCCCTCAACTCACTCTCGCAGAAGCACACGGTCCCGTATAATAACCTATTCATGAAAACTCAAAAAATGCTCAGACTTCCTCCTCCAGAATACACACAGGAGTCTGAGGACGGGAAAATGCAATCGGCTCGGCAATCTCAAATTGGAATTCGAGCCAATGAACACATAGAAGAGCATTCAAATGATCTTGAACCCCCTTTGGTATCGACGAACAGTTAATACACAGTAAAGCGTGGGACATTAAGGCATAATTCAACAAAAGTAGCAGCCTTTAAATGTTGCGCCTGAAGAGAACCGACACAATGTATTTTTATATAAACATGACATTAATATTACATGGCCAACATCTTACTAGAGGTTTCCAATGCATGCACTATAGCCTATGCTCTTACAATTTAGATCCAGGCTTAAAGCTCAATAAGCAATAATGGAATGTCCTCTTCAATCGATACGTGTGTTGAGATTGGCCAAAACTGGCATTAGGCCTAGTTACAATAAACTATTTTCAACTTTATTAACAGGACACAATTCTTACAAGTGTAATCCTATAGATGTAACATTTTCAAAAATGTAACTTGTAGAGTTGGGGCAATGAATGGTACCTCTGTGTTATAAATAACCGAACCAGTCTCATTCCACATGTAGTGCTCCAGTGGTGACACTTGGAATTACCGTCTGGCACTGAAGACATTCTTCGACACCAAATATTTCAAAAAACAATTAAGCATTGACGCTTTTAAATCATAAAATGAATTACGAATGTTACTCAATCATTATTCTAAATCATGATAATTGATTATAAAAGCCAGAATTTTAATACGCATTAAATGATATTTATACTCTATTGCCAATTAAATTCGGGTTGCTGTGGGTTGCTCCTGTTGTTTCACTACTCTTGAAATAGTATTACATAAATCATTGCTGTATCTTGATTGACTCAATATTGATGTAATCAGTTTGGAAGTCAGACAATGGATGTCAGATCAATGTCAAACAACATTTAGTTAAAGACTAAGTATGCTTAAAATTGCCCAAAATTGGATGGAACACAACACAGCCTTTCTCTTTTGTCACAGAATGGTCGTCCATTCCAAAGGAAAAGCCATCCACACAAAACGGGAGGGTGAGTAATGGGGAGGGGCGGGTGCACGGGGTGAAATGGTAAACATTAAAATCGAGTCACAATAAAATGTCCACCCATTGACATGTCACGTTAAATCCACGTACGCAAAGGTCCACATCCAGTAGCAATAAATGAAGAAAACAGTCAGTCAAATGTGAACTCTCCAAACTACAGCAGTTTAGCTTTGGGGTCATAACGCACCGTCCTATCCTATGGCCCCGTCTGGAATTTAAAGCAGTTTCATCCATGCGCCATGGCGCACACGAGCAAGTAAAAAGAAAAAAGTCACAAAATGTATCAAAGACATTTTAGATTGTCAAATGTAAATTACAACATTTTCTCTTCAAAATAATAAACAATAACCACAAAATGTCTAAATATCCGAAACGGTTGAGCCGTTGGACTAACTGCAACAATGGTAAACTAACTGACACCTGTCAGCGCAGCGAAGTTCAGCAAGGACACTTGTGCAAGCATTCCAAACACTTGAAAGCGATACATTGTTTCAGTCTAGAAAATGATATATATTAGAAACCAGCAAAAAAATTGCTGTTTTGGGTAAAGTATGCTAGCCTCTACCACAGTATCTCGTCTCCAAACCTGTTAACCTGTTACCATCGTTGAAAATCCTAACAAATAGCAACATTACTTGTAGAAAGCTAATGGCACTACCGTTATTCGCTGAATATTTTGAGGTTTGCTCTGTCACATGCATCTTGCATTACAAACAAAAATGAACAGAAAACTCTTAACTAGAACGCTGGCCATAAGTCTTAAAAAGAAAAGCGACCTTACCTGCTCGAGCCACGGGTAGTTCGATCAGCGAGAGCATCAGGGTTACCAGGGCAAAAGAGGAAAGGTCCACGGTCCATGGTCTCCGCTTCTTCCGAAAAGGACAATCTCGAATATCCATATTTTGGTTGTATTTGATTGAAGGGGGACTATAGGATAAATTCAAATTTGAAATCCTCTCTCACAGAAAGTCAGTCGAGGAGAGTTTCGACTGGACCTTCTGTGAGGCAAAAAAGAAAAGAATAAGGAGACGCCTCAGGAGACGTCTGTTACCTCTCCTTAACGCTTCTTTAATAAATTACCTATATCTACCAATGATATGTACAAAACTGAAATAGTAAAAGGGATACGGGCAATAAATATTGTATTTTTTATCCCTAGTGCTAAAGCCCCATTGAGTCAGCGGAGTGGATATGAGTGCCCACAGCGGAGAGAGCAGAGAGAGACCTGAAATCACTCTCTCTCCTTTCTCTCTCTTTCTCTCTCCCCTTCCTACTTTCTCCCACGAAAAGTGATTGAGCGTGTGTGTGCGTGCTCAGAGAGAGAGTGAATGACTGAGAGGCGGTGGGGACGGAGGGAGGGAGTGATAATGCGTAATTGCGTGCGCCGCACACGTCAGTTACGTGTGCAAATGAGAAAAAGGTAGAGATGGCGAAAGGAAGATCTCATGCTACAAAGTTAATAAATAATCACACTTTTCCTAAAGCCGATTTTGCATGGGGGCAATGTAATAACGTAAGAGACAGAAGTAGGCTATCTAACATTGTATGTAGCCTAAACATGTGTCACTGTCGTCATATAGGGGTAAATTGAGGCGCAGCACCTTCTCTTTCCTAGTTTCCAGCGTTGGGTTAGTATCCGTGGCACAGTATTGCACTTTATCCAGGCACATGCTAGCTTTTTAAATTATGATTGTCGGTCTGTCTGTCTGTCTGTCAAACTGATTTTTTGTTTCCCTGTATGTGCTGACAAAACAGCCTTAACGTGTTGGCCCGATGGATCCGGTAATCAGTAGAGAAATTCCCACAGCCAATCAACTCGCTGTCCGAACTCACACATGCATCTAACTCACGCCCATATTTGGAACACTGGCTTTCGCATGGTCCTGCACAGTCCGATTGGTCAACCCCACGTGGCATTGGCGACTAACCAGGTGGGACAAGAGAGAATTTGCACATCAGGCAAATTCCTCGGGATACTAACATGGGAAGATGAATCAATTCTAATGTCCGTTTTTATTCCAGTCTATAGATTTTTTGTGATTTTAAAAAGATAAATGAAGGTATACAATATCAGCATTTCTCCTATATTTATTTATTACCAGCCGCCTCTCCAAAAAACTATCCAAAAAAAGACCCATTAAAATCACAGAATATTTTGGTTGCCAACCTACACCACAAATGAATTGTATAACTTTCCTTATTATCAAACATAAACTACCACAAATATTGATAGTCTTTTGGCATTATCACCCAGTCCTAATAGAAAAATTATATAAGCCATGGCAACATGTATAATTACAGAAAATCCATTTTAACGCAGTACATTTTACAGTAGTTAAATGCACAAAATTGCTAAATATATTTGCAACCAAAAGACCCTAAAAAATGATTGGTTAGAGACTGCTATTGGCTACACCCACTATTGGACCCTTCAACATGTGGACTTTGTCACCAGTGCTGAAAATAATCCCAGGGAATACACTTTACAGCTTTAGTATGATAGACTTTCCTGAACAGCTGTGACTAACTATTTCAAATAAAATCATAATCTAGGAGCAGAATCATTTTCTCACATCAACTCGCCACAAAACCTAAATTGAACATAATTGCATTCTGAAGGTGCAAAATCAGCCTACTAGCAATTTACGTTCCAGCCAAAAAGCTTTGACTTCTAAGCAGTTTGAATGACATCTACCAAGATGTACAAATGAAAGAAAGCAAGAGAGAGTGTGTTTTTGGCTCATGAGCACTTTCTAAATGAAAACTTTTTCTGGCGAAAAAGTTAAAGGGTTCCAGGAAGTGTCTTTGTAGCCTGCAGGTTTGTGTTGTCTTGTGATGTGTTTAAATAATGATCTCAATAAACATTAACATACAGATAAATAAATGGACATCAGCCTGATATTACATCATTATAAATCCTCATAATGCTTGCAACTACCGATACCTTTAGACAGTGGGGCAAGCTGCTGTTCGGACAACCACAGTGGCACTGCCATTATAAGCAGTCCTAGCTAGGAATTCACAGAACACAATAGAATTTAGTAGAAAAATTATATTTTAAATGTTGTTATTGTTGTGTGAAAATACCAATCTAAAAAAAATACTCTTTAGGGAAAGAAAATGTGTATCGTTTTTTTTCTTCAAATATTTTAACTTAAAAGTGTGCATTAAGGTGTCCGTAATAAAATATAGATAAAAACCAAACATTAGACAATGATAAATATTTGTTTTACAGTAGGGAAGTGAATAAGTGGTATTGCAAACTTGGTATAATCCCATTTTACACCTTTTCCTAACACTAGAGACATTTGTCAAATATATGGTAACACTACATTTATTTTAGTATTACTAAGTAGCATATTTATTGCATCTTGCTTCTAATTGATCTTTACACTTTCCTTTGAGCTTCAAATACTTCTTCCTTGATCGTCATAAACGTACTGTCCATCTCATCCTCTATTTCAAATCAATCAAGATGTAGCTACCTGTGCGGTTCTATGCATTATAAACTGCTGTACAGTTAAACAACCAGTGTTTAGTCACTTTCTTTGAATGCAGACCGGCGAGCCAGCAGGCAATCATTAAGTATAATCACTCTTTGATGTTCTTTGCCTCGTGCACTTTTTTTACTCCCTCTCATTTCCCTCCTATTTCTGACTTTGATTCTCTGAAAGCAAAAAGTTTGTGTTCTGTGGTATTTTCACCATCCCTCCACTCAGTTTCTCAGTCAGTCTTTGGCCCTGACTGCACAATACAGATAGTAGTATGCAATTCAGAGCATAAAGTAAAACGTTTGTGACTAGAAATTACTTTTTTTAGTGTTCTGCATTTTGGTACTGCCTAGGCATTTGCATGCAAGGCCCAGTAGGAACATTGTGCTCCTATAATATAACAAACTACATGGAATGCAAGACAATTTATAATCAACCAGTCATTGCAATGCATGGCACAAGAGACAACATCCATTTTGCATCCACCAATTATAAATCTGGGATTATATAGCAACAATAATTATAGCCACCAGCAAGATCGAAAGGGACAATCAGAACTTGACCCATTTTTATGCAATGGGGTAAACATAATCCAAAATCACTAAGTGACAATCTTCTGGTATTATTCTGGGACATTTTGGACTGTAGAGCAGACTGGACGCTCTGGGGGCCAAGACTTTTTTTACCCTAAAGGTCTGGAACTCTGATGCCGCAGGCTGTGTGAAGAGTGACCCTAGAGACTCTGTATGTAGTAGAGCCGTGCTCGGCCGGGACACTGTGGCCTTTGCTTGATTCCATATTAAATCCCGATTTCTATTGAACCTGTGCTGTGGTGAAAGCCAAGCAGAAATGGACAGATAACAATATTAATTGTATGAAATGCTGGTTCTTTTAGAGTCCCTTCCATCAGTCCCAATGAGTTGTGCTCATCAACTGGACATACATTCTCTCTGAATTGCATTTGTAACATCTCCTGAATATTAAAGAATGTTTGTGTTGTCAGTGGCTGTGCAGAATTATCTTGGTATGCCTTTGACTAGGAAAAAAATGGACCATGGTATTTACATATCTGAAGCTTAGGAAAAATCAATCACAAATGCAACCAGGTGAATATCTACATCTCTTGGAATGAACGACAAACAGGTGAAGCAGAAATCCATTTTTGGATGTGAAGCAGAAATTTTACCATGAAATGAGAAGTCAGAACATGAATAGAGTGCTAAAACCTGCAGACAATTCAGCCAGATGTTCTTACTATACCAAATTTGGGCAGCATGTTTGCGAGATTAGTCTAAACAGTTACTGAATTTACCTTAAATGTCAGCCTCTTTAAATTAATAAAGCCTACTAATTTGTCTGCAGTAATTTCAGGGTTTGGACAAATAAGGCTCTGTTGTTCATTGTGGTCTTGGTTAGCCACCCCACATACCAGACCATCACCACCCCGTCGGAACCATTCACATTTGATTGGTCAGGATGGTGTCGACGGCCGTGTGTTATCTACTGACGGGCTATGGCCTTAGTAAATAAATCAAACAAAAAGGTGTCCGGGGGAGTTGGGGGTGGTGAGGAATATCTATAAGTGCAGTAGAGAGTGAGACAGCAAGTGCTTGTGGGTAGCCTGACTATATCCAAAAGTGGAACCTTGTAATTACAATAAAGCGGCCATTTTATATTGCTGACTTCCTTGAAAAGTCTGTATTTTACTGGGCAGGGCTGCAGACCGCACGCACACACCCTGCTCGCCACATAACACTGAAATAGATCAGAGAGGGGGGAGGAAATTGGGCAAGGGAGGGGTTTGAGGAGGGGGGTTAATGCACTATGTTAGCATGGAGTGAATGTGTGTGTGTGACACACGTGGTCAGGGCTAATTGATGGAGCTAATGTAGGTAAAAAGCAGGAATTGAACGAGAGAATGGCTCACTGATGTCCAAACTGGCCCGTGAACACACCCAAGTAACCACATGCCTAGAAATAGTCATTCAGAGAAGGAGAAGGGAGTGAGAGAAGTGTAGAGAGAGAATAGAGACAGTCCTACACAGAGAACGTCTAACACCGAGAAATAGTCTAATACAGAGTCTAACCCATAGAGAAAGTCTCAAACAGAGAGTGTAAGCTACAGAAAGTCTAACACAGAAAAAGACAAACACATATGAGTCATACAAAGAAGTCTTAAACATGAGACTTATAAAGAAGGAGAGTCTTACAAAGAGGGGAGTCTTACAAAGAGGGAAGTCTTACAAAGAGGGGAGTATTACAAAGAGGGGGAGAGTCTTACAAAGAGGGGAGTCGTACAAAGAGGGGAGTCTTACAAAGAGGGGGAGAGTCTTACAAAGAGTGGGAGAGTCTTACAAAGAGTGGGAGAGTCTTACAAAGAGTGGGAGAGTCTTACAAAGAGGGGAGTCGTACAAAGAGGGGAGTCTTACAAAGAGAGGAGTCTTACAAAGAGGGGAGTCTTACAAAGAGGGGAGTCTT